>JANAVB010015800.1:589415-679415 GCA_029216955.1 Iris pallida
AGACTCCAGTAATAGAGGCCAGCAAGTAAGGTATGTGTCGATACATGAATCCAGAAATATCCATACGTGTTGATACAGAGAATCACACAGAACTAACTAGAACTGAAATACAGTAATTGACAAATAAATGAGAGAACTATCAGAGAATGTACTCGTCTGATACTCTGTAAAGAGTAGTGTAATATCAGATGTCTGTACCAGGGTCACAATGTCCTAAAATAGAGTAATACAGTTATGACATGTCCAAAATGAAAGTAAACGAAAGAACTAATACAATCTATATGATTTCTAAGCCAATCTAGGTCAAAGTCAACTCTAATCAAACATTTTAGTCAAATAGTCAAGTGGGGACCCAGCATAAAAAGTAATGTGGAGTGCCACTATACACAAACTAACTTCCTAGGATCTTTACACTAGTGCGGGGTGAGGTCCAATACGTCTATAACTCAAAATAACACAAAATATTGAAAGTCGTAACTATTCAATAAATAAATCAAACTGTACATTGAGTTCCAACAATTTTTGAGATAGACAAAAAAGATCAATATTATATAAAATAAAGTATCAAAATGATCCTTGTTAATTATAGAAATTTATACTAATTTTTCTGGAATTAAAACCCTCATAAATATTATTAAAAAAATCAACAAAAACATGTATCCTGAAAATGAGTTCTGTTTTCCCATTTTTATAAAATACCAAAAGTACTTAATAAATGCTAGAGAAATTATAATAAATTATCTAAATTAACATAGTATTTAAATACAATTTTTTCCAAATTTTTACAGCAATTAAAATATATATAAAATTCAAAAACAGAAAGTAACAATTTTTGGAAAAATAATTAATTACAAATTAAGGATAATACATAATCAAAATCTACAGATGTTGTCGGATGATAAAATAAATATTACCAACATGTCCAGAACGGTCAAATCAGCTAGGATAGCCTACCCATAAGTCCAATTTGGACACAGGGGCAAAACGGTAATTTCGGGTCAAAAATGATGTCCGCTGTTGGACACACTTTGCATCGAAAAACGTATCCGGATAGAAGTCTACAAAATCTAACAAATTATATGTCCACGAATCAAGAATGATGATACGAACCCAACGGTATGTCCGAAATAGGATTCCGATGTGCCGATCTCAAAATGATACGTTGACGCGACACTTGGTATCCGGTTTGCACGGAAATGCGTGCCGGAGCAAATGTCTTTAAAACTCAGCAAAATATGTCAACGAGTCCAGAATGACGATACGAACTCAACGGTATATCCGGAATGGGATTCCGATGAGCCGATCTCAAAGTGACCCGTTGACTCGAAAAGTGGGACCCGCTTTGCACCGAAATGCGTGCCAGGGCCCACGTTCTCCAAATCAAGCAAACTTTATATGAAAACATGCCAGAACGACGCCACGAGTCTACTGGTGGTGTCAAAAATTGAATCCGGAGTCCCGGATTCAAAAATAGAATTTTACAAGTGCAAATTAAAGAATTCGGACGGCCAACTTTGGCGTCGAATTCAACCGACCAAACGTGCTTATAATGAAACGAAACCTAAAGGAGGCAGGAAGAGGGTTATACCAGCTATGCACCAGAACTGACGGGCACAAAACGGAGCTGCGACGACGAAGATACGAACCCGCGAAGTTGGCGTCACGAAACTGTACAAAAACAGTTCAATTTAAAAGGTCAACTTGGTGGCCAGTTTTTGTGTATCAAACGACGAAATTAACGGACGAAAATTGACAGAAGTGAAGATGGATATACCGAGATTGCGACGGAGCAAAAAGTTTGCCGATCCAACGGTCGGATCTCCCGAAAAATGCGTGCGAAGTCGCTACGACGGGGCGCCATTTCCGAGTTCAAAACTCGCGCGCGCCGACGGGATTTCGACGTAAACGCACGAATAACCTATTTGGCTCGTCGGGGAAGAGGAGGACGGCGAAGGGGAGCTCGCCCAAGGGTCGTCGCCGGTGGGGGGGTCGCCGGTGGCAGGTGGCTGGCAGCGGTGGCGCATGGCCGGTGGCGCGCGCGCGGGGCTGTGCGCACGCTGCTGCTGTCAGCGCTCGCGCTTGCTGCTGCTGTCGCAGCGTTGCTGCGGCTGGCCTGCCAGCCAGGGCAGCGGCGGCACAGCGCCGGGCACGGCGGGGGCGGTTGTGCGGTGGTGGCGTTGTGGTGGTGATGGTGTTTTTGATGGTGATGGTGATGGGGTTTATGATGGTGTGGTGATGGGAAGAATGAGGGAAGGGAGAGGAAGATGGAGAGGAAGGAGGAGCTCGGGGAGGAGCAGGGTGGTGGTCGGCCATGGAGGGGGATGGCTGGTGTTCGTGCACAGGAGATGGGGGACTTGTGTGGGTGTTGAATATAAAGAGAGAGTGTAAGTTATAATAGAAAGAGTGAGGAGAGAGAGTGAGATATTTAAGAGATGGGGAGAGAGAGTAGTCGGCTAGAATAGGGGGGAAGTGTTGTGTGCTGTGTGTTGTAAAGAAAGGGGAGGGGGTGATGTATGTGAGTGTTTAAGGAGGAGAGAGAAAGGAGATATTTATATATATATATATATATATAAATATGTGGGATATTTGAAAAGTAGAGAGAGAGAGATATTTTCAAAAATTGGAAAAATAGAAAAATTATGTGGGGTACTTGGACAGTCATGAGAGGACAACGTGGAGCTTGGGTTCGGGTTCGGTCGAGCCGGTCGGGTCGAAATTGGACAGGGTGCAATAATCGAATTAAATATGTATTTATGATCACGGGTAAATAAAATATGCGGGGACTCCAATAAATGGGACACAAGTTTCATGTGGGTAGTAGGCTTCATGTGGGTCACGTCCATACTTTGGGTCGACTAGGTTGGATCGATGTCGGGTCCCGAAATTAAATTGGAAAATAAATCAGGTTTCACGGTAGATAATTAATCGGCCTAAATTAACCCGAGAATTGTGCGAAGAAAATGAAGCACAAAATGGAGTGTCTGAGTGGGACACGAAGGTCATGGGTGGAGAGCGTCTCGAGTAGATCATTCATGAGAAGTTGGTTCTGAGAAAACGATTGGTCTCGTGCTCCTAAATTAAAAGTCACGGTGACGTGCAAACGAAGATCAAAAATAAAAGTGGGAATAATTATTCAACGATTAATCGGTCTAAGTTGACCCGAACTTGCGCGATACAAAAAGAGCACAAGGGAACGAGTTCAAGTGGGACATGATATATCAAAACGAAGATAATCTTGTCTACAACAAAACTCGTGAAGAGAGTTTACAGAGATTGGTATCCCTGACGCTCCAGAAGTCAAAGTTACGGAAAGACACATAAATGATCAAAACAATTAAATAAATAAAATATTTATCGATAATAATTCATTTAGAAAAATTTAAAACAGTCCTGAAATTCAGGGGGCTTACAGGAAGCGGGAGGGAGGGGGGAGGCGGCCGGAAGAGGGAGGGGGGTGGCCGGAAGCGGAAGAGGGTGTGGCCGGAGGGGGGGCAGGGCGGGAGGGAGGGGGGCTGGGGCTATGCGGGAGGAGGGGGTGGCCGGAGTGGGGGAGGGGAGAAGGGGAGAGGGAACGGATAAGGCATTTTCGAGATTTTTAAAATTTTAGGTATGAAGTTGAAAAATAATAGTTGAGGTATTAAGTTGTTGAGTAAAAAAGTTTAAGGTATGAAGTTGAAAAACCGGAATAGTTGTGGGTATCAAAGTGCAATTAAGCCAAAAAAAATAATCTAACTCTACAAGACTTCTTGATTCATTATTCATCTAATGTGGCGACATCTATAGTGATAGCTTGAAAATCCAGCTCACTAACATCGAAACTTTATCTCTTAAGTGCTGACACGAACTCAATATTGAATGCAAATGCAAACGTCTAAAATTGCTGGTAGCAACATTCTTCTTTTCTTGCTTAGCAATATCGAACTTGCACTAAAATAAGATTTGGATGCTACCATGGACATTGTGACAATTAGAATATCAAGTACTAAAGAATAAAGTATATGTTAAGTATGTTCATGTATTTTTTACCACTCTAAAATTGAAAAATATAATCCAAAATCATCGTTATATTCATCGTAGGAGTTCAAATAAAGGAAAAAAATTTGAACTGGGGAGGAAAAAATTGTTTTTTTTTTTCCTTTCTTTGTAGTATACTCTTAGCATGAGATAACTTAGAACGCAGACTATAGTTGTTACTACATTGAACAATTGAATTGAGTCGGTTAGGCTTTTTTTTTTCTCTTCATATAATACTTGGAACATCTAAACATTATCTAATTGATTGTTTTTAAACTACCTATCTCAATGTTTATATTTTCATAACAAATTATCTAACAATATACACCCACCATATAATGTTATTAAAGGATCTAAAACTGCAGTTAAATAATTTAGAAGATGTATATCATATCTATATTTTAGAAGCTTTGCTTCCATTTTAGTAAAAACGTAAGCAAAATCAGGAACATGTGTATATTTTGCAAATAAATGAGAACTATTAATGATATCAGTGAAAACTAAATGAAAAGTTGGATAATAAATTTGAAACAAACTACATAATGTTGTACAACAACGCAAAAAATTCAAAGATTGAAGTAGCAATTGACCAATCTTCTTATTAATGGGTAATCAATACTTGAATTTGTATGATTATAGTGTGTAATAATATCTTTATATTTAATACATTATTTCAACATAAAATATGTAGAATTTTATGTATGTGGTGCAAACAAAACAAATCTCATGAAAAAAAAAATTGAGGTATTATTTTCTCCGGGCCGACAAGATCTCATAAATTTTAAACCATATTATACACATATCGTTTTATATTTTGTTGCATACTCGGCGAAGTGCTTAAATTAGTTGTACATGATGTAATTCTTATTATATTCGCTTGAAAAAATTGAAGGCATTTTTCTGCAATTAAAGTAACAACATGAAAAGTACATTTTATATGAAAATATGTCCTTGTAATACATTCTGAAAATGATATTTCAAAATATGGATACAAGAAATATTATTACTAGTATTATCAAACAAATTTGAAAATTAAATTTATTATGAATATCATATTTACGTAGAACTTGTAAATTGGCTCTGAAGATTGCACTTCCATTATGGAACATTCCAACAACCTTACACGAAAAACTCGTTTTGCATATAAATGTGTCGTAATACAAATAAAATGATAGTTTATTTACTAGTCCACATATCTGAAGTTGCTTATGCTCTCGTAATATATTTTGAAACTTTTTTTAATAAAACAAAGATTAATGTATATTTGCACAGTTATAATAATCTCCACTCACATCAAATGTAAAATGTTATTTATCACAAATATATTTGTTAAGTTAGTTTTCTTACGAGCAGACAAATAAATAAATTATCACAATGAAGATGAACACCGATGCTTAACTGTGTTTGTCTAGGATAATCTGTGTCATTTTACTATAAAATTTTATAATGTGTCTTAAAGTCCAGATGCCTTATTTTTTGCATTTGTTGCATTGCACATCTCTATGTATTGGTTGTTGTACATTGTGATATAAGATTTATCTTACTTGTCATATGTGAAATATATTTAAAGCAAAATAGTTTCAATAAATCGATGTTGATGTACTTTGAACTTGTTAATATGAGAAATGAAATTTGTGTTCGTAGTAGTTAATTTTCAACAGGATAACATAATTATAAATATTAAAATTATTATAAACATTGTTACAATGATGTGAAAGACTACCAAAATATTGGTTAGAACCAATCCATACTATACATATATTTTTAAATTTTCAAATTAAAAAATAATTACTTTAAAATATCAAAATTAACTACTTATATAATATAATAAAAAATAAAATACTTAAATCTAAACTTGATTTTCTTCAAATTTAGATGTAAAATTGTTGGAGCTAGGTGGTTACGCCACCAAAATCCGATTTTTCGAATTCTTGTAATTTTTTTTTGAACTTCAGTCTCTAAAAAATAACTAATTCACCAAATCAAATACAAAATTAATTAAAAGTATTATAAGAGAGAACAATTTTTTTTAAATTTTAATTCCGTCTTATAAAAAAATAATTGTAACTTGATACCCTCAACTATTACCGTTTTTAAATTTGATACCTTTTTTGACAATTTTATACCCTGAAACATTTTTTTTCCGAAAATACCCCTTCCATCACCCTCTTCCCCATCCCTTCTACCATTGCTGTCCCCTTACCCCTCCTTCGGCCAACACCCCCTTATTACGCCGCCATTGCTGTCCCCTTACCCCTCCTTCGGCCAACACCCCCTTATTCCGTCGCCGCCCCTCCCCGGTCGCCCCACCCGTGCGCCTCCCTCCTCCCACCACTCCTCCAATTTGCCCCCTCCCACGACCGCCTCTACCCTCCTCTCGCCATCCCACCCCCTCCCCCCTCCCTCACTGCTGTCCGTCCCCACCCGCACCTCCACCCCCTCCTCCCACCGTCCGTCTTTATTGTCGCGCACCGCCGGAGAGGATGGGAGGAGACATCAATCGCTGGAGAGGGAGGGGAGAGGGCATCACTGGAGAGAGAGGAGGGGGGAGGGAGAGAGGGGGCAGGAATATTTCTGAATTTTTATTTTATTTTAGGATATGCATTTGAAAAACGGTGATAGTTGAGAGTATCAAGTTGTTGAGTAAAAAGTTTAGGGTATTAAGTAAAAAAAAAGGGTAATAGTTGAGGGTATCAAGTTGTAATTAAGCTTAAAAAAAATTGAGTGACAAATGACCAAAAAAGGGCTTGCAATAAAACATAATATGTATGAGTTATGTAGCGGACAGACATTTCAAAACATATTTCAGCTTGAAAATGGCTCAAAAGTGAGTCGTCAAAACCTTCTATATTATCATCCAATTAAATAAGTTTAAAAAAATATTAATAAAAAATAACTAAAAAGCTATCTAAATATTCTATTAATTATTTTAAAAAAGCTTAACCAACTATTTAACTATCCAATATAAATTGTTTATAACTAAATAGTTCTAACTTATATGATTAAGATATGAGACAGTTTTTCTTAGTTTGAGTTCAGTTCCTATAAATAACATTTTTTTATAATAATTTTTTTTTAAATTCGCACATGCAATGGACGTGCACATTATTAGTCCATTTTAAAGCCAGAATCTCATGTTTTTCATTTGAATTACTTTTTGGATCAGTTTTGATTTATTTCTCCAGCCAGCTAGGACCCACGAGAAACTACTGCTCGGAACGTCTATTATTTGCTCTGCTGACAACAGATTATAAACATCTCCTCATGTTACGCAATGCAAATTCTAAGTACAAAACTACCAGATCACGCAGCAAATTAATAAAGCTTGATATTTCTAATAAAAACCTAATATACTAGTAAGCAATTCATGTTAAAAATGCAAATTCTAAGTAAATAAATCTGCCAGATCTTGGGAATCATGCAGCAATGAACAAAGTTACATACTTGTAAGCAATTCATGTTCGTTTCCTGAGTACCAATTCCTCCAAATTTGAAGTACGTTAAGAAAGCTACAAACCCATTTGTAGCTTCAAAATACATAAAAAAGAGATCTGGGATCTGCATTGAGTGGGGTTATACTTTGTCTGACCAAAGAACACTAATACTCTGTAAATTAAAGTTGCTTCCAAGTAACAAAGTGGATCATTAAATTACCAGAAATTTGGCCAATCGCAGCAACCAAATCAACCTAATACTAGATGGCAAAAAACTGGAAATAAGACAAATCCCTGCATAAAACTACAGATGCAATTAGGAGTATAAATCTAGAAACAAAATCAACATATCCAGGGCAATAATAAGGTGCATATGCTACGGTCCAAACCCGTCCAAAAACATTGTGGTACAAAGTCTCACTCATAATCTCAAAACTCCAACAAAGGAAAATAACAGAAGAGGACCAAAACTAGAAATCCCAGCAACTCCTGCAACTACTCTGCATGATAGCTTCATTTCTTCTTGTCGGTCACGCCAGCAGACCTGAACATTGTAACACCAGTACTGGTTAGTGCTTCAGTGGAAGCATTCAAAATTAACAGCAAGCACAGCCTATCACTAGAATACCTGACTAATTAGCAGTCATGTCAGAACCATTTTATAATATAATAAACGTATGCCATCTTACTACTAGCACTCAGACCGAGGGAAACACAATACAAGCAGGGACGGGTGGAAAATAAAGCACATGGTCTGTTTGATGGTTGGTTTACAACATACAAAATTATGCAGATATACAGTTTAACATCCTCACTCCTCAGAATCGTCCTAATTTTTAAAGTTTGTTGCTTATCAATTACTTAAACTTATGAATACACTTTACTGTTTTAAACAAACACATTTGGATCAAACATTGCAAAGATGACTGAACTAATCTATATAGTGGGAAAAACCCCCCACAAGAGGTAGCCAAAAACAAAATGAAAAGGTAAAACCATATTGGAGAGCTACTGTCCAATTATGTCTAACACCAGCACAAGTACAGTGCAACCTGTTTGGAGTGTCCATGCTTTTTAGGTTCGTAACAATATGGCTAGACAAAATATGGACCGTGAGACGTGTCTTGTCAGTTTTATGCTGATAGAATGAATAAATAAGAGTACTTAAATGTTATTACAGATAATTGACAGCACATAATGACCGCCTTCTTGATCATTAGTAATGGATAAACCAAAAGTATGACACATTTTTCATCATAAATACAGTAAGATTATTTGACTCAAATATCTATTGCAAGCAAAATTAGCAGGTCCGCCTATATTAAGTTAATAGTCTGAAATCATATACACAATGTTATAAATTTTGCTACGCGGGTTCGGTGCACCTAAGGGACACCTAGTGCCTAGACAACGTATAGGCACCGAACTGAAATTGTTTTTTAATTTATGTTACTTCCATATATTATGTATATGTTAATGAAAACACAAAAAAAATGTTGGCAACTTGGCTAGAAGAGTGTTTAATAAGCTTTCACATGTGGGTGGGGGGTCACTGGTTCGAGTCCCACAATTTTTTTGGCTGTTACCTGTTTATTTCTCCTCCCCTCTCCTCTCCTCAAAAAGAGGCAGCAAGCAGCAGCAGGTATGTTTTTTTTTAATTGTTTGATTTTTTTTCAATTTCAAATTTGAAAATTTTGATAATCTGAATTTTTTTTTTTTTTTTTTTGAATTTTGAACAGGCCGAACAGTTTCCTGTGCTGCCGGAGGTCGCCTGGCGCCTAGGCCGCAATTTAGAACACTGCATATACATAACCTCACAAATAAAAGGAACAGGTACAGTTGGGTTATTAATAATTCAAACATCTGTAGCATGCAAAACTAGTAGGTCCATCTATCTTAAATTATTAGTCCCTAATTATGAACATAACTTAAAAGAAAAAGAAATTTAGAAAACCAACCTCATCTTCCTGAGGACATTGGCCATCTCCTCTCTCTTCTTCTTTGCCCTCTTGTGTGTTCCCAACTTTCTTTTCGCCACCTTTAGAGCTCTCTTATCCTTGCCCACTTTCAAAAGCTCAGTGATTCTTTTCTCATAAGGAGCAAAGCCAGCAACTTCCCTGATCAAGTTCTTGACGAAATGGATCCTTTTACTGGTTTTCTGAAACAGCAGAAATGCAAATTAATCCTGAGGTTGATATATACCATTCTCAAGCTTTACTCGTTACACAATTGAAGAACCACATGTAATCAAATGAAAAGCTCTTAAATTTTATTTCAGTGACACTCATCCAGTATTTGTAATATAGCATTACAATAAACAATAACATCTGTCAATGAAGAATTCTGTATTAACTGTTGCTGTGCACCAAAGAATTGGTGTATTAGATTCAGCAGAAGAGCTTCCATTAGCCAAAGTTATATAGACAACCCCCTAAATGAAGCTTTCGGCCTTGTGACATTAAGTAGTCTCCAATCAACAAGGCCTGAAATCTCACTTTGAGCTTAAGACTTTAACAATTGGCATGATAAATTGAGAACTAGTAACAGAGGGATAGTGCCATGAAGTGGCTTGGTGCCAGAAGGGTTGTGTTTGATGCATAGTTTGAAGTATCGGTCATATCGTATCACCGATGCAATTTTTGCATGTCCCATTTAAATAACGACTGCGACTAACAGTGACCAATACCGACATTGGGGTCTCTATCCCACTCAAATCAACAGAGAAAAATATTGCCATCACAGATTCAGTGGTGCCAGAGACTGACAATGTTGCTACGGTGTATCAATATGATTTCATTTATTGATAAACTATAGCCGATACCTATTCTCATAGGAAGGGTCCGAAACTTAAGCCCGAAATTTCGAACCTTGGTTTCATGCAGACAAAGATAGGAGTGAAAGTGAGGGTCTTATCAACGGTGTTCTGGGATGAGAACATTGTCATTGCAATTCGCTATGATAAACTTCAAAACCCACTCATGTTTTTGTCATTACATGATGTAATATGAATTCGGTTGCATCATCTAATAGACCTCTGAGCACCACTCTACCTAGCTATATCAGGAATCAGAAGAATGTTACTTGGTAAGCTAATTATCAAAGATCTCCAAATTCCAGTTCGCACCCTTTACGGTGATCATTTATTGGAATTTACCTACTTGCTATAGGCATGAAAGCTCTAAAAACATTAAAGAGCTATAGTTTTTTCTAACAAAAATATAGTGGCTTGAGAAAAGAACAAAATTAAGCAAACATACAAAAACTAAGGACAACAT
Organism: Iris pallida; assembly: GCA_029216955.1. Taxonomy (NCBI): domain Eukaryota; kingdom Viridiplantae; phylum Streptophyta; class Magnoliopsida; order Asparagales; family Iridaceae; genus Iris; species Iris pallida. The sequence continues at coordinate 600,139 of JANAVB010015800.1, forward strand.
TAATGGAAAAAAACTATTGGGACATGTCGCGTAGATCTTTTAGTTTCTGACCATATTCGGATTTGAATGTGGATTCACTTCCTCATATAATTATACACATAAAACAAGGAACTGTATTGTGTACCATGTTTTCAAAAGAAAAATCAGAAGCAGACCCAAACCCAGCCTCACTTTGGGAATGCTTATTGTGGCTGCTTCTGTTTATTATATCCACAATCCCACAAGCTCATTGGTAACAGCAGTCAGCAGCTTATTAGAAAGCTTCTCAAACATTAGTTTGATTTTGAGTCAGCTTTTGACTGCAAATGGAAGGCTGCTGTCAAAAGCTGCTTATGGTTCCACTTTCTGAGAATTGGCAGCAATCCCAAACCAAAACCCTTGGCTGGGTTTGGAATTGCTTGTTTCTGTCTGTTTCTTTATATTTCATCGGATGCGTTGCAAGGCTGTTTGGTAACAGCAGCTTATGATAAAAAAAACCGTTCAATTTTAGGGCAGCTTCTGACAGCAGCCTCCAAACTGATGTCAAAAGCTGCTTAAGCTGCCAGTTTTGAAAAGCAGCAGCTAGCACAAACCAAGCCCAAAGTCTTCCATTTTCAGTATGATTTGTACCCTTTCTTCACTAATCACTAAAAAATCTTTACTTGTTAATATCTTTTAATCAATAAAAAATTTTAAAAAAGGAGACCATTACAATATACTAGACAGTACTAATTAGTTCAATATCAACATTTTCAAATGTAAAAGGCTGCCATGCATAAAAATTCAAGTTAATTCAAACCACATTCTAGAAGCTAAAATAAACCATTTCCACTGTGACAAGCACATAAATTAAAAAAACACAATAAAATGTAGATAGTGATGGTAACAAGTACAAAGATCCTGTCTCCACTACGCAAGCCCTCTACTCTACCAAGGGTAGTTGCATTTTGTAAAAATAAGCTTGATCATCTATAAAATTAAAAGTTCAAACCAGCAGGCCTGCAAGTCGTTCATGCCATTCTCTACTTGATACGAACAAGGAATCAATATGCACGAACACGAATAAAACAGGACAGGGCTTGTACACAAAAACACGAACCCGACAATGATATTAGCGTGTCCTGGTCTATTTTTGAGCAACCATGAGATGTAAGACACAGACACGGCACCAAACTTTAAGTCTACATGCTTCCTGAATGGAAATCATGATAGGCATATTACAAACAAACAAACATCAACTTTAGGTAACCTAAATTAAGATCTACACATCTTTGCTACAGAAATTAAAGTTCAGACAGTAATATACCAAAATTTCACAAATCGACGCATAAGAAAATGAATCAGTGGCAAATACAACGAAAGATCTTCCACTTTTTGCGAGTAAACGTCAAAATCATACCCCCTTTCTGCTGGAAGGGCGAGGAGCCAACTCCCTCTTGGTGACGATGTGGCCTTTGTTAAGACCGACGAAGAGCCCACTATTGGGCTGCGCTGGAGCCATTACTTACCACTCCCTCTCTCTCTCTCTGTTCAGTAAAGATAGCAAATTTCTCATAAATGAACACAACCAGAGAAAAAAAATCAGGGTTTTGAAATCATATAGGGAAGGGCTTCTTCGTACCTCCTTTTTCGAAGATGAAGAGAAACCCTAGCCGCCGAAAGGAACAAAGGAGCTCTGCGGAAGTGGGCGTTAAATAGCAGCCTAACGGCGGTGGATCCATGTGATATTTAAGGTTGGATCCGATAAAGTTATTGGGCCCGGTATGGATCATGAAAAGGGACTCGAGCTTTTGTTGAGTGTAGTTATGGATCCTCTTGATTGTAGGGCTGGGTTTGGGATTGCTCATCTTGGCCCTCGTTAGCAATTCGGCAAACGAAAAAAGTTCGGACCGACAAAAATACGAAATAAATGGCATAGTACAAGTAAAATATATTAAAAAGTTCAGTCAAATATTCGTCAAACAAAAATATTAAAGTTAGAAACTTCACATACTTAAACATGTGATAAAATTTGGTTAGTTAAATAGGTTGCCACCACGCTTTTTTGCTAAAATTATCAATAATTGTATGGAACATGTTTAAAATTTTAGATGCTTAAAATTCGTATAATAATCTGAATCTTTCAAAAGTACGTAAGTATTTATACGTTTATGAAATATATGGAAAAAATTCGTGTATAATATCAATTTTATTTGGGTGATTGCTAACAAGGAGCTGGACTGCTGCTGCTCATCGGAAGTGGAAAAGCAGTTCCAAAATATGTTTGTGTCCATTTTGGATTTGTTGAGACTGTTTGTGTTTTCTTTCATAAAAAATAGTATAAAATTGTTTGATAATACCAAATATATTAAAAAATGTTTAATTTCAACTTGATATTTTCAACTATTTAGATTTTTTAAGCCAATATATTGTATTTTTATGTTATACAACTCACTATCTTAATTATAATTATATAACTTACTATCCCGATGGAGTTACTAAAAAGTCAAAATGTATTCTGATGGGCCGGACGAGAAGCGTCTCATCCATGACTATATTCCTAATGGCATCCTTGCTAACCTCTCTTTCACCAGTAATCCTCTTACTGACTCACTAACTTTTGCTAAATTTGATACCACAAGAATTTTTACTGTGTTCCAATAGTGTTAATTGGCTTGTTTTGAGTATCAAATTGCATAACTACATATTGGTACCAAGTACATAAGATTGGCCATTCAGTGCAGCGTTCTGTTGATCTGTCTGAAGTTAGAATTTTTTCTGATAGAAAATGGCTTGAATGATAGTTATAATGGACTGATGCAAAATTCTGTACGCATTTGCAGAAAATATTTTCTATATATAAGTGATAATTTGGTCCAAAAAATATTAAATTTTTGTTGGGACAGAAAAAGTAATTGTTGACTAACCGGCGACATTGACTTGAAAATATTCAATAGTTGAAAATAGTGATTGGTATAATATTAAAGTTTAGGATACCATGTTGAAATTTTTAAATAGTTTAGGGTGTTAAGTTAAAATTAAGCCAAAAAAAAATATCAATCTTCAAACAGCTTTTGAGAGTAGCCTCTCATCGGTAGTCAAAAGTTACTTCTTATGTAATTTTTTAAAAGTACTAACAATTTCAAATCAAGACTTGGTAAACAGATTTTTTTTTATCGAAAATATTTTAGATAGTAGGTTCAATTTTGGGCAAGATTTTGAAATAGTGGAAATAGCGGTGTCAAAAACTGCTTTTATTGTAACTTTTTTGAAAATGAAAGTAATTCCAAAACAAATTCAAGCAGAACTAATGAGAGTGTATACTGAGCAAAATAAAGATGATTGATTGAATGAACTTGGATCTAATGAGACTGGACCTTATTTTGGATTGTTAATTTGTATAGCAACAACAACAGTCTTTACTTCCAATTTTAAGCTGGATGCTTATTATTATTATTATTATTTTTCATTTAGTTGTACTAGCATATAGCATATATGCATGTGACTTACACGTTTTTTAACCTTCTTTTAATTAATTTAGAATGCCTACTTATGAAGACCAAAGGATAATTTTCGTACTAAGTTGTTCTTATGAAAATTAATGAACATTTTAATTAGTACTAAATGCAAGAATATTTTTGGAAGAAAATTTTTATGGTGGAACTTAACTTTTGACTTTATATAATAGAATAGATTAAGCTGTAGCTTATCAAAAATCATATCATTTTACATCTCCAATTCATGTTTCCTTAAGCCCGTAAATAGTTTTTTCTGCATCTTGTTTTAGCGTTCTTCCTTATAAGTGCATTTTTTGGCCTACATGTACAAATTATCTAAGACATATTTCTATCTTGTATCGTCGTTGATAGGCATTATTCGTAGATATACGTATTTTGTATCTTAACATATTGTATACAATATCATCCTTCTTACCATTAGTCATTTAATCTATACTAATTTTTTACAGTTTGTTTCTTAGAAAAATTCTATATATTTATTTATTTTCACTTCTATTCGATATAATATAATTTTGTAGATTTATATAAGTTGCTACCAACAACCTCTATCTACTGTAACATAGGGGTGAGCATTATTCAGTTGATCGAAAATCGGACTAAATGTAACCGAATAAAGGATTTGGTTCGTTTAAAAAAAATTCGCTTCGGTTTATATTTTAAAAATACTAAAAATTATTATTCGATTTGGATTTAAATTTTGATCTAAAATCGAAAACAAAATTAGAATTATACAATTATGTAAACACCCTCAATTTTTTGCATAATTTGTGATTAAAAATATGTATATTTTAAAAACTACATTCTATGTATGTGTTTTTAATTAAAACTTTGATAATTTAACAACTATTGCAACTTTGTGCACAACTTTAAAATTCAACAAATGTGTATATAAAAATTATAAATTTTAGTATAATTTAACTACGATCCAAACTTTGAGTCCGACCTATTAAACAATATAAATAGTTCAACCGAACAAATTGTATTATTTTCGGTTCGATTCGGTTTTGATTTTGGCTAATTCAGATCGATTTCTGTTTGAATTTTTAGAATTTCGGTTTACCTCAGTTTCTGATAATTCAGTTCGGTTGAAATCTAAATAAACCGAACCCTCACCCCATGCTACAACAGGTCATGGCTGTCCTTGCCTTCCTATCTTGCCCTCATTTATTATTGATCGACTTGTAAGTTGTAACAAGGGGCTGTTTAATTGCTTGAAAGTGCTTTTTGTCTGGTGAAAGTGAAATACGTATTATTGATCGACTTGTAAGTTGTAACAACGCAATGTGCCTTTCAAGACCTAACGACTCGTAACAGCCCAATGGGCCTTTCAAGACCTAAGTACACGGAACAAATATCTCTGTCCTACCATTACTGAAGTCGTGTTCTGGCCCATTAGATCAGATTAAACTTATACAAACATACAATGATCAGGTGTCTTTGCAAATTCATTATAGCCCCGAAAACCTGATTACTGAATATCAATAATCAAAAGTCAATCGAGGACAAAAGAATCAAAAGGAAAAAGTCTTAATATTCATCAAGATTATAAAAATGATCTTGCCTCTACTATTTTACAAGATTTTATTTATAAGAAAACGTAACTTTAACCTTAAGAAATATTCATAAACAAACTAAAAAACCAAAAATATTGTCCAAAATATGGCTCCAAATAGTAAGTTGTCTCTAACCGGCATCGCCATGGTATTGAGAGTGATATGCTCCAAAACCACGATTCATTCAAGTAACTTTTAACTCAAAAAATATTTCACATCAACAACACTGGTAGCATATCGTTTAGAGGTCCAAATTTTGGATTGGGTCCAATTATAACATCAGCGTCAGACCACTTCTCTTGTAGATAACTTTGACTTGAGTTTTTTACTGTATGCATGATGCCTCTATAGGTATGACACATTCAATGTTGATAAAAACCCATTGAATATGGTAAACATATGACATAGATATTGTCATTAATCTTTTGTCGCACTTTGAAAAGTCCAAACTTATTCGATTGAAGCTTGTCATATTACCTTACCGTCACTCTCTTCTTTCGAAGGTACACACGACATCATCACCAACATTGAATACCTTGCACTTTTAGTACTTATCCATCATTTATTTGTATTCTTTGTTCTTGAACATTTTTCTGCCCCCTTTGGCAACACGTGTAAATCAAGAACATGATCATTAATATGGAATAAAAATATCAAATGGAGTTTCACGTCGATGAATGAACCACGTTGATACACGCGAGCTTGAGCTAAAGCAAAGTTCCATTGTTTCAACTTCTCTCTACATATGATCCTTATCATGTTGCCTAACGTCCGATTGACCACTTCAATTTGGTTGTCAATCTACAGAAGAGTACTACTAAATTCCAATTTTGAACCAAATATGCTCCAAAGACTACGCCAAGATGTATCAAAAACTTTGTATCTCAGTCGAACATTATACTCTCCGACATGAAGACACTATTTAACAAAATATCAACTTCACCATACATCCATATAATGTCGTTCTCTTACAAGGAATAAAGTGAGTCATATTTGAGAAACGCTCTACCTCAAACACCGAGTTGAAGTCCCATTGAGTCCTCGGTTAACCCAATACAAAATTTCAGGATAAATCCTCCCAAATATTTTCATAGAAGTGGAGTGTATAAACCTATTGATGCGGGACGAAGACCTGGGAGAATATGATTAGTATGAAAATTTGGGATTAAAATTTTTTTTTTTTTGGGCACGGAAGCTCTAAATGAAACGTAAACATTTGACTATTATAAATTTATCACAAATATTTTAATAGAAAGATAAAAAATAGTAATTATGAATGTTCAATTTGGAATGTTGTGTTGACAACGTTGGAGGAAAAGAAGGAGATAAGACAAAGAGACCCACTTTAAGATTTTGACATCACACCATACAAATTACTCAAAATAGATTTTTTTTAATTTTCTTCTTCCATTAATAACTTATGAACTTACAAACTTTTTATAGATTAGAAAACAATAAAAGAACATAAATATATTCAAATCATATTTGAAGCTGCCAATGTCAGTTATCTAAGTCAGAATTGAAGCAAAATACGATATTATTCCATAGAGAGACGATATGTACTAACATATTATGATAATAGAAACTAAATGACAAGATAACATGATATAACATGTGAGAGCAAAAGCTATAAGATAACGTACATACAACATCTCTACTATTATAATGGAGTTTAAAAACGACTAAAAAATGAGTCGTCTAATCTGTTTGTATATTATCCATTAATTAATACAATAAATAAATAAATAAACTGTATTACGTATGTATCTAGCTCCTCACATCGTTAAGAGAAAAAAATCTTTCTAACTACCTAAACGTATAACAAATCCTAAATCATATTAAATATTCAAATTATATTTAAACTAAGTCCGTACATGATATTATCTAACTAAATATAAAAATATATTATAACAAATCATAATTAAAATATTTCAAATCATATTTAAATTATTTAATATAATTAAAATTATTATCTAATTTTCAATAATATTATAGAATTTTTTTTGTATATACAACGCACGTGAATGTGACTTAGTCTTTACATACTTAAATAGGAAAAATAATATCATGAGCAGTAACACTCATGTATTGTAGACGGTCTGGATTTAAAAGTCAATCTATTTGTGTGGTACATACTGACAATGCACAACAAATACAAAAATAATTTGTACAGACCGTAGACCATATGTGTTGCTTTCTCTCTCCCATCTCTTACAATAATTATGCTCGTACTAGGGTAGTTTAAGAAACATAATGAACAAGTAAAGAAGATAAACGAGCATGATAATATATGAACATAAACAAGTAGAGTAGGTGAGGACCAACTCTCGTGCACAAGTTATATAATATGATGAATCAGAAGCTATAAAAAATATCTGAAGAAACTATTAGAAAACATGATACCAGTGACCGAGCACAAGAAATGAGGTGAAGGAACGAGGAAAACACAGGGCCGACCCTGAGCTGTTGGGATCCAAGACAAAAATTTCAAAATAGGCTCACAAATATAATATAAAAAATATATAAATAAAATAAAAGTTTACTGTAGTCAAGATTTGAACCAATGACTTTTTTAAAGGTAAGTCTAGCATTATAACCACTACACCACAATGTTTTAAAAAAATACACATGATACATACTAGTTCTATTATAGACAGTTCCATGTTGGTGTCCCCTTTTATCAGGGGGCCCTGGGCCGCCCCTGGGAAAACAAATAGAAACTTGTCAAAATAAGAGGAGGGTGCTACACGGTTACCAAAATTTGTAGTTTGAACTAATAAATCATACAACGGAATTCGAGTGACTCTTTTGATTACCGAAAAGAGGTATAAGATTTTAACTGGACGACAGAAAATCAGTGAATCGAATTACGAAGACATCAAAAAATATGTAATGCAGCGTACACAAAATTTTATACGTACTGCCGGAGATTAAAAAAAAAAACTAATAAACCATGCAGCAGGTTAGAAGTGACCAAATAAATTCTAATATACGGAAAGATCCACAAAACTAGTCGGTGGTTCAGTCTTCCAACCTCAAAAGCATTGCACATGGAATTTCCTTCGAAGCAACTTAGGTGCGCGATTATTCTATGTCACCGTCGTCATGTTCATTGTTAGGCTCCAACTACACGATTTTGATTAGACAAATCATACAATCAAATTCTAATCAGAATATTAGAAGAAAGCTCACCTTTGCTTCCACATATGGGAGCCTCTTTTTCAACTTTCCTTTGATTAGTTCCTGTATGCTTTCGCATTAGGCAAACAGAGCACTTTTTTGCGGTTGATGTGTTTGTCACATCTTAGCTGATTAGTATTAGTGACGTACAAGAATTGTTCAGCAGCCTTTCGTTTATCGCTCATGGGACGACGACGAATTATAATTAGCAGTTCCTCGAGGTAGCCTTAACTGCAAGTAAAGCAATCAGCTTCGGTTTACAAGTTTTTGTTTAGACAGTCAGCATTGATATAATAGTGGATGCGTTGAAAATGAGTGTGAAAACATAGGTTCGGGTATTCAAATAATATAAGTATTCATGTCGATTATCCTTGAAAAATATGAACATAACCTCAGCAATTGTCTTGAGAAATATATATATATATATATATATATATATATATATATATATATATATATATATATATATATATGAAAATGATATTTGGCCTGCCGGCGGACTAGCCCGCACGCCGGCGTGGCACTCCCCCATTGGCTCTCCCCCTATTCGCGTGGGGCCCATGCCGGCGTTCTGTCAATGGAGGAGCGCCGCGTGGCCGCGGGCTAGCCCGCAGACGGACCATGTAGCACTGCCGTGTGTGTGTGTGTGTATATATATATATATATATATATATATATATATATATATATATATATATATATATATATATATATATATATATCGAAGAAAGTAATTGTGTTACATATTCTTGGTTCAGAGGTCCTACAAACTCGATCCAAAGGTCTTACCCTGGTTCGAACGTACGCACTTGCACCGCTACCTAACTCGCATCCGGCGTGCGCCACCATTGGTGGCCCTCGCATTAATTCTTCCCACAAGAAAATTAAATGTACTTTACATGCATGGCTCGAACCCAAGGCCAATATGGGAATGGCTTACTCCTTAGCCACTTGAACAGTTGATCTAGAGGTCATTGGCTTTATATACAGAAATGCTTCAAAATCAACTGGTTGGTTTTGTATTATAGAATCATCCTATGTTTTATGGATTGAATTATAATTAATTTAGTGATTGAGATTAAAAGATGTAGACTCCACCACCATCATCTCAACCATGCAATTCCAATCTAACGTGTATAACATAAATTAGTTCCATAATACAAAACCAGCCGGTTGTTTCTAGAACACTTATATATATATATATATATATATATATATATATATATATATATATATATATATATATATATATATATATATATAAGCACTAGTCTAGTGGTAGTGCGAGGAGCCATCCAAGCACAGGTCTTAGGTTCGAATCCTCCCTCGTACGATCGGGTGGCTTATATAGTTGTGCCCACAAACAAACTTCGAACAAAACTTAGACCGAGCCGAACACGAATCGGTGATGAGCCATTTGAATTGTTTTACAACCTTATACTCAAATCAGAACAAATAATTTAATAGACGTTCTATGTACGGGCTCCTACTAGAAAATTATTATTCGAATGTCTCGCAATTATCTTAACTGCAGCGGTGGACACCGAAGTTGACCAACGACATTGATTTTGATGGTGTCGACTTCTAGGGTACAGATGCAGGATACATCTCTCTCCATTTCTATAAAAAAGGAGGAGTAGGTTTAGCATCTGTCGACAGATTAATACTCATTTCCTACTGTCAGTAATGTTACCTTCCCATTCCAGGACCACAAACAACTCCAATTTAAATTAAAGATTATTTAATATCAGAGTCTTAAACAATGATATTATGTGAATATTAAAATTGTTTAATGTTAGAGTTGAATTTTGAAATCACTGTTTATTGCCTACATAAATAATAATTTCGAGACTCAAATACTAACGTTGTACAATTTTAAAAATCAAATTCTAATATCCACTAATATATGAGATTCATTATTAAATATCTCTTAAATCAATAGAGAGAGATTGATTTTTTTTTTTTTTATTATAGCAGAATCTCATTTATATATTTATATGTGGCGAACAATATATATAGAGAACTAATTAAGATAAGCGAATAATGAAATGGATGTAGATTTGACTATTCGATCTAGTGAATGGAGCCATCGGGCACGTGTGCCCCTCCTAACCCGTGCGAAGCCATGCATATACGAATTATAAAAGCTTGGGCTAAATTACAACTTGATACTCTCAATTATTACGGTTTTTAACTTGATACCCTCAACTTTTTAGGAGAAGATAGTTTAGCCAAAAAAAATTGGATATCAAGTTAGAAATATAAGTTGAGATAGGATATTAAGTTAGTACATATAAAAGTTGAGAGTATCAAGTTGAAAAACAGTAATAGTTGAGGATATCAAGTTGTAATTTAGCCTAAAAACTATTACAACTAACTATTGTACTAGATTTTGTCTCTTACACGTCAACCATTTCACTATTAAGACATTTTGAAAGTAAATTATATTCCTGAATATAATTTTTTTATCTAGGGTGATGTGTGGAATATATGACAAAGACGTTGATAGGGGATTTTTATATAAAAAAATGTGAATCAAAATTTGAAAAAATGGAAATGAGCCCTTGACCCGCAAAGATAAAGAATGATTTGTTCAATTACATAGTTTGAACTCCTTACAATATGATATTGTACATAAATATATCAGCTGACCTATGGCCATATTGTAGGGAATGTTTGGTAAGATATTTTCTCCAAATATATACTATTGTACTTGGCAAATAGAGATTTTGTCTTTTTGAAATATTTACACAACATATATACTAAAAATATTATAATTTGGAGTGCAACTTCCTTATGGTATTAATACTCTTTGATAGAACCATATACACACGGAGTTATATTGGTTAAAAAATATGAACCCGTCACAACTACACCACTGGGGACTTGATTCCTCGACCTCTATATATATATATATATATATATATATATATATATATATATATATATATATATATATATATATATATATATATATATCATTCTCTCACTTTTATATTTTCCAAACATTTTATGATAATGCAGTTGGATCTTATTTAAGTAATCTAATCTTAACCATTAAAAAATTAACGATTAATATTAGATGACTTAAACAAGATCCAACGGATGTGAAAGAGAAGATGCAAAAGTGAGGAAATGCGGACCCTCCCCATATATATATATATATATATATATATATATATATATATATATATATATATATATATATATATATATATATATACTGCAGGGGCTATATATATAGCCCCTGCAGTATATATATATATATATATATATATATATATATATATAGCCCCTGCGGTCGTTTTCCTCCCCACCGTCGGGCCTGGTGATCTCCGGGGCCTCCTCCGGACCCCCCGCGGCGCGCCCCATGCTCCTCCCCGCGGCGCCCGTCTCCAGCGTCTCACGCTACTCCGGTACCCTTCCCTTCCGCATGTTTGGGTCGAGCTCCCTCCCCCCGCCCCAGATGCGGCCCTGGCCCTCCGGCAACCGGCCTCCCCCTCCTCCTAGGCGCTACGCCCCCCGTTCCGGAGGTGGCCTCCTCCCCCCCCTCCACCTCCTCGCCTTGGCGGTCCGGTGCTCCGCCCCTTCAGCCCCCCCGGCGTCTGTAAGCCATGGCGGATCCCCCTCCTCGCCATGGCGGCCTGGTGCTCCGGCGTCGCTCCCGTCGGCCCTCCGCCGTGTCGCGGCCCGAGCCCGCCGTGACCTCCCCGCCCTCTCAATCTCCGGTCGAGGCCCACCTCCCCCTCCTCTGCCGGAGCCTATCTCCACTCCGCCGGAGCCTCTCGGCATCCCCGCTAGTTGGCCGCCGCGCCTTGGGGGGCCTGTGGCGCCTCGCGCAGTGCGCCTTCCCCCTCGGGCAGGTCGCCCGACCCGCGTGGGTTTCTCGGGATGCGAGCCTCCCGCTCGGGCCTCGCGCTGGACGCGCTCGTCCCCGGCCTTCGCCGTGGTCCCCGCGCTGGACGCGCTCGTCCCCGGCCTTCGCCGTGGTCCCAGCCGTGGCGTCGCCCCCGAGTCGCCGGCCCCGGTGTCGTTCCCCCCGCCCCCCTCGGTGGCAGCGCGTATGGGTTCCCGAGCCTCCTTGGGACGCGCTCCATCCCCCTCGGGCCCCACGCCCGGATCATACCCCTTGGGCCCCGCGTGGACCGGCCACGTGCCCCCCCCACGTGCCTCTGTCCCCCTCGGGCTTCGAGCCCAGAACCCCGCCTGTGACTTTTTGTGTTTTCGAATTTTTTCGAAATTTCATTTTTCGAATTTCGAAATTTTTCGAATCCCCACCGCTTTGCTATTCCGGGTAGCGGATTCTCGTACCCTTCTCATCTCGGCCTTTTGTTTGTTTGGCCCAGGCACAGTCTGTAATGCTCATTATGAGCCACCTTTTTATTCAATAAAAAGTCTTCTTCTGAAAATATATATATATATATATATATATATATATATATATATATATATATATATATATATATATATATATATATATATATATATGTTGGTGTTTTCTACTTTTCTTTGGAAACTTTTAGTCCCACGTTGAAAAAACCACCAAAGTGTATACCTCAATATATAGCTATATACTTGTATTGGAGTATGCCCATGAAGTGTGGTAGTCCCGTTGGCACATTTATTTTGATAACATTAACAGCATCTTCGTGGTTTAGTTTTATCTATATTTTCAGCAAATAGATACATCCTCAAGCTTTCTAATGGCTGCTACAAAGAATTCTGTTTATCCAAGCCGCTCAGCAAAACCACATGAAAGCTTTTAAGAAGTCTCCTAAAATAAGACTGAAGAAAAGACCAGCGCACACTCAAAGACTGCTCTCAAAAGATTCAAGTTTTTAGAGTCCGTACAAGGTTTAGGACTTTCTATGTAACGCTTAAGGTGGATGACAAAACATAAGTCCCTTCTGTTTTTAAGTCAAAAATCAATGTTTTCAGAAATGGAATACCGACGGCATACCGCTACGCACCGACGGTATACCGATTTCTTCATGAGAAAACTCTCTATGACGAAAATCGGCATACCGACGGTATACCACTATGTACCGACGGTATACCGTTTCTGAGCAAGAAAAACTCTCTGTGACGAAAATCGGCATACCGACGACATACCGTTGTGTACCGACGGTATATCGATTTTCTGCTCAGAAAACTTTCTGTGAAGAAAGACGGCATACCGACGGTATAACGTTGCATACCGCCGGTATTTCGATCTCTCTATTTTTGATTTTTGAACGGACAGATGTCAGCATTAAATGCTCCAACAGCTAGATTTATTACCGTTAACTTTCAGAAACGGCATGCCGACGGAATACCGCTCCATACCGACGGTATTCCGTCAGCCTTATGTTTGGAGCATTAAATGCCTAGTTCTCTTGGTTCTCTATTTAAGGTGGTTGTGTCTTCTCTTTAAAGACATCCACTTGAGCCTTAAATTTTTCACAACAACGAAAGATCCTCACCATTACTACTCTACCCAAAGCTTTAAATTGTCATCCAACCGAAAAGTGCTAGAGTATTCAAGAGTTGTAATTCTCGATCTTCAAAGTGTTGTAGAAGATCAAAAGCCCTCTTTCTTTTCTTTTGAAGTTGACGAGCCTTTGTAAGAAAACTCGTGTGTAAGAAGTTGGCGAGCTCTTCGGATCCAAACTCGTGTTGAAGTTGACGAGTTCTTCGGATCCAAACTCGTGTGTAACTATTTACTCAAATAGTGGATCAAAGTCGGAGAGAGTTCCGGGACTGGAGTGCCCCTTGGGGGGATACCAGGATACATCGAGTGTTTAAATCTCTATCTCTTTTACTCTTCATTAAAATAGTAGTAACTTGCTTGGTAATTATTTTATTACCCTATTCACCCCCCTCTAGGGTTCTACAATTGGTATCAGAGCTTTGTCTCTTGATTTGGACTTACACCCTTAGAGAGATCCATGGCCACTAACCCTAGTACCAATTTATTCCACAATGAGGGACACTCCACAAACACTACTAAAATTTGTCAAATCAGTGACGCCTCAGGACGTCGCTAAATAGGGAAAATACGTCGCTAATTTTAATTAGCGACGTATTTAGCGACGTTTGCATGTAGTCGCGATTTACCTAGTCGCTAAACAATACGACGTCGTAATACGTCGCTATTGCGACGATACTTAGCGACGCGTACACGTCGCTAATTCAGCGACTACTAGCGACGTAAAACGTCAGCAGTTACCGACGTAACCTAGCGACGTTGAGCGACTTGACATACATCGATGCTGACCTGGCTTGAGAGCCAAATGGCAACGTTCTACGACTTTGTTACGTCGCTATAGTACCGACATATAGCGACGTTTAGCGACGTCATACGTAGCGACATTTAGCGATTATCAACGACGGTTTTCATCACAGTTAGCGACGTTCCGATACTTACTTAGCGACGTTAACTTCCGTCGCTAACCGTCGCTGAACGTCGCTGAACGTCGCTAATTTTGAAAAAAAATATACAGCATTTGCAGCACCCCCTGCAGCATTTGTAGCATCTCCTACATCATTTGTTACAACAACGACGGTGTGTATCATGAACACAGTATCAAACAACATAGATACACACAATCATGAACACGTTTGAAACACAATCTCATCAATCAACACAGATATATGAAAATTTGTAACAACAATGTCAAACATAATGGTCCACATAAGAATAATGTATGTATAACCACATAAAAGACCCAACAATGGGCCATCACACAACAATATATATATATGTCGACTACGGCTGATCAGGAGGAGCATCACCGCTCCTGGAAAGAAGGTAAGCATACTGCTCCGGTGTAAGAACCACCGACGACGATGAAGGAGGAGGCAGTGTAACCGCTGAAGAAGGAGGCAGTGTAACTGCTGGAGATGGGTGTAACGCCCCAGTCCCAAATACTTGAGACTAGATACGTATCATGCCAGCTGTATACATACGAAATATATGGACCGTCGTATGTATACATAAGCTGTAAAATGTAGTAACCAAAGCACTAAATCTCATCCACAAAGATAAATAATGAAATAAAAGCAATTTTGAATTTATCATGTATACAATCGTTGGACGGAGACAAAGTCCACTACCAACTATCTCAATGATATAAATGTACAAGAAAGTGATCGACAAAATGGTAAAAACGAACCAAGAGCAATTATCTTCGAGAAATGGGGACGATCACGGCCTTGGCTAGAACACCTGCAGAAAATATAAACACATCTGGGAAAAACCCAGGTCCTCAGAGGGACGTAACAAGACACATAATATCATGCCGATAAACTGAATAAATAAAGCTCAACAGAAAAGTATGCATGAGTAAAGGTTCCTAACCATTCTATGTGATATACACTTTGAGAAGGCAACGTTCTACGCAGGAGCTTAGGTGTTCAGCATAGATGGAGAGAGAGTGGTAGTAGGTAGCGCTCATAAGAGACACTATCGACCATGAGCAGAAAGTAGTTCTCATACGAGAACTATCGGCTCCGGGGCAGTAAGTAGCGCTCATACGAGACACTATCGGCCCAAATCTATGTGTGTACTGAACATGTAATCCCTACGCTAATAACTGTCTCCCCCTCCCCATGATACTATATATGTGTCGATTCCACGACACTGTTTAATCCTTAATAACTGCCAAGTCTTCTACATAATCTATTAACAGTTATATCCTAATGCACGGCCTGTACGCGCCAATGATCAGTCAGCACGCAAGTCCGCATCTACATGCGACTCACAACTCACACACAATCCGTGGCACATCGTGACAGTTTATGAGATGCACTAAACATACGGTGGTCCCTTAACTCTAAGTCAATTGCATAAAATATAATAATTTGCATATATATATAATTTTGAAAGAACAACATAAAGAAAAAGTATGCATGATATTGAGCAAGAAATTAAACAGTAAAGGCAAGGTGTCTTGCCTGGTGTGTCGTCTGATGTGGTGTGAGGATCATGATGCCATGTTTTCGTCCATTAGCCGAGGTCCATGCGAACATGGCCTAAATTTGCGGGAAAATAGGAACGCGTGAGTAGTCGTGGTCAATGGTAGAAATCGAGGAGAAATCGTGAAGAACATACTCGTACTAATTTGAAAATATTTATGATACTTAAAACTATGTATACTTTTAACAAAATATCTTTATTACATAAAAAAATCATAATGTGAAACTACCTCTTTATTAGTCAAAATATTCTAAAATCGTTTTAGGGAGAAAATCTAAATTTTATCAAAATAGGATTTAGGTCGAAGACTATATTTTAAAATGTCAATAATTTAGTAAAATATTTACGTTTGGAAATCAGTTTTGAAATTCATACATAGTCAAGCTGCAAATATAATTTTGTTACCAAAATTTAGAATTTATCATATATTTATTTGTTTAATACAACACGACATTAAGGATAATAATAATAATACTAGTAAATCTTTTAACAAAGTATACTTATATGTAAATATAATAATAATAATAATAATAATAATAATAATAGTAAATAATAAAACATAATAATAATAATCAATAATCAATATAATGATAATAATAAATAATAATGATTATAATAATAATTATAATAATAATAAAATCTTTCTTAAACCTTATCCCCAAATTATCATACAGAAGAGAGAGAGGGTGAGAGATCGAGTGAGGGGAGGGTTTTTACAGGACGGTCGCCGACGACGGTTTTTCGGCCGGAGAGAATCACAAGTCCTACTGCTATCCAGGTTATCCAGGCGAGGTTGCTTTTAAGAGTTACAATAATTATCAAGAGTTATCAAGATTACTGGTGTACTTGTAGTACTCATGTTTTTTAAGAAGTGCCCCACATGACAGTGTGATGAAAATGTGCCCTACTCGTCGGCAGGCTACAAGTCCCTCAGGTGTGGCCGGGATAACGAGATCGCCTGTAACTGAAAAAATCTTTCTATATGAACTACTTGATCAATCTAGTCATTAATCTAGTCAGATTCATTATGAATTCCTGACCGTGGTATCCAGGAATTCATGTCCTAGACATGATGCAAGACGAGACAGGTAGCTTGTACATGCACAATCAAGAGAATCATCCACGGTGTCAAGATAAGAGTTACTTAGCAAGTCAGGGTAGCTGTCGAAACAGCGCTTTCAAGATTTTACATGTCATGTCAGGTTATTTGTTACTTATCAAGATTACTTGTCAGGAGTGCGCCTCGACGGGCCACTGTCAAGCTTATACATGTCATATCAAGTTTACTTGTTACTTGTCAAGAGTGTGCCTCGACGGGCCACTATCAAGATTATCAAGAAGGGTCCATGCCATCATGTCGTGTTCATGTCAAGAGTTATCAAGTTATCACATGCATATAACAAAACACATAAACAGTTGTAAGAACAAGGAAGGTATAGGGAGGTAGGCGCATCACAAAGGGGTGCCTAAACATGAATGGGCGCCTAAGCAAGCATGGGCGCCTGGGCCCTAGTGGTGCCTAGGCAGCAATGGGCGCCAGGGCCAAGATGGCGCCTGGGCCGAAGTAGGTGCATGGCCAGATTGGACGCTGGATCATCATGGGCGCGAGGGCCAAGGTGGCGCCTGGGCCGAAATGGCCAGAAGGAGGGGGGGCATCATAATAGGCGCTTAAGCACCAATGAGCGCGAGGGTTAAGGCGCATCACAATGGCACCTAAGCACCGTGAGCGCAAGGGGCTAGGGGCGCCAAGGTGCGTAATGCGCCTGGGCCAACTAGGCGCATCACATTGGAGCCTAAGCACCGTGAGCGCAAGGGTCAAAGGGGCGCATGATCATGTCGGGGCGCCTAGACCAGGGGAGGCGCCAAGGCAAAACTTGGGCGCCTGGACCAACATGGCGCCGTCCACTGTTCTTCTTCTCCAAACAGCAGCCAAGCTCCATGGGAACCTTAAAACTTCAAATGAGCATAACTTGCTCAAAACAAGTCCGAATCGGGACTTCCAAGGATCTAAACTGCACAGAACAAGATTTCCTACAGCCTGGGACGACTGGTTTTGGGAAATACCAAGCTGTACTAGATCAAAACCAAGAAAATAATAAAAACTCATAACTTAGATCTACACAAATCCATCCACCAAAATAAAAAATGCTAAGCTCTAAAAAGACTTAGAATCTAGTATAGAAGAGAATGAAACAATAAAATGGGAGATCCATCATGAAGCAAGATTGCACTTGCCTAGGGTTCTTGGTGGGTGGAGAGGAGTAATGGAGAAGAAGGAAATAAATAAGAAGAGAGAGAGGGGAGTTGGTTTAAATAGGAAGTTCACCATGATGAACCGACTCAAACCAAACTAAGCCAACATGAATCAAAATAAACCAAGTCAAGCCAAGATTAAACCAAGACTAGGTTAAACAAGACAAGTCCAAATACGAGTCACCTGACAATGCCAGAAATTCGTATACGCATGTTGAAAATACGTATAACAGGAAACAGGAGTGACAGCTTGTCATATAATACATCTTTCATCCATGTCATAGACCTACAAATGTGTCAAGTACTATATTATCACGTCAATCAGATAGTCTCACTATCCTTCTATATATGTCCATATCTATCGACAATTATCGTCGATCGCATCCAAGTCATACTCAGACGTACGAAAATCAATACAACAATAAATGTCTAACATAGATTGTAGCTACAGAGTTTAGAGTCATTCATAATACATAGAACAAAATATTTTGCCTGATTGGAGTTTAGTGAAGAGTCGACGTGTCAAACACAGACTGACACCAAAATCGATAATCATTCAAAGATAATCAAATCCTGAGAAGATAGTGTCCACGCATCCAAACTGTGCAAATTTTTCGTGCAACATCCAATAGTCCATAATAGCTTATTTGCAAAAATTCACCTCTTAAGGCAAGTTAGGCCGACATTTGGCCTTGCAAAGTACCAGAAATAGCTTTAGTAAGAATGACTTTAAAATATGAAACTAAATATACATGCAAATCGAAAATGATAAGAAAAGTCCACTTGAACTTTCAAAAGTGAAACATGAGTCCCGTATCCAGATTGTAGGCTCAAAAAATGGCGTTCCGAAAAATGTTCTCATAATTTAACAAAAAATTTATCGTATGGATAACTCGATGTTCTTAACCAATTGACGTAAGTTCACCGTGATATGAGGTCATTTCAAAAGTCAAGAATCATATTAACTGTAGTCAGAATTGCCAATCAGAATCCTGACAGTCCTAAACAGAGTTTTATGTCATAAGACTGTCAAGATTCTGCTAGTTCTAACTAAAGTTAGTACTGTCAAGAGTTCTATCTAAAGTTAGGACTGTCAGAATCATGATAGGCCTTCGTCGTCCCCAATCCGACCGTCACGATTTCTAAAGCTTCCATATTATACAAGAGGACTCAAAATCACCAATAATTGCATGCAAAAGACTAAAATGGTGTAAGATGAAAAAGAAAATTATGTGAAAAGAAGAACAAGGAATAGAATTGTGATAACCTCTAACAATTTTTTGAAGGACAATTTGGGTATAAAAAATGCCCATATTTTGTAAAAGATATGAAAGCCCTATAACTTTGTACGGTGTTCCTAGCAATTTCCTAAAACTAGTATAATTATATGGTGTTCCTAGCAATTTCCTAAAACTAGTATAATAATTATATCCACTTTCACATCTCAATATTTAGACTTAATTACACCAGTCCAAATAGCCCGCATGAAAAAGAATTTCGGTGGATCCAAAGAAGATAGCTGCTATTGAGAAGTGGACTGCACCAAGCTCGGTTGCAGAGATCAGAAGCTTTTTGGGTTTAGCTAGCTACTACCGGAAGTTCGTGAAGGATTTCTCCAAGATTGCTTAACCAATGACGAAGCTAACCAGGAAGAACGAAGAATTCATTTGGTCTGAAGCTTGCCAGTCAGCTTTTGAGGAACTGAAGAAGAGGCTTACAACGACACCGATACTTGCGCTACCCGCAGGTACCGGCGGTTTCTCAATTTATAGTGATGCTTCCGGTAAGGAATTGGGCTGCGTTCTTCAACAACACGGGAAAGTAATTGCTTACGCATCTAGGCAATTACGGACTCATGAGAAGAACTATCCCACACATGATTTGGAGCTTGCAGCGGTGGTATTTGCATTGAAGCTAAGGAAGCACTACCTTTATGGAGAAAGAGTGGAAATATTTACAGACCACAAAAGTCTGAAATATGTTTTCACTCAGAAAAAGTTGAACATGCGACAGAGACGATGGCTGGAGCTGATGAAGGATTTCGACATCAACCTGCAGTATCATCCGGGTAAGGCTAATGTTGTTGCAGATGCACTTAGTCGATACCCGATGGCAATATTCTTGACCAAGGAGCGTCATTTGCTGGAGGACATGGAGAAGCTTGGTTTGGAGATTGTACTGCCTGAAGAAGAAATGAGGAAACTGGGAAGAGAAGCCATCGTACCAGGAGCTGAATCATCAATGATGCAGTTGCAAGTACGTTCAAGTTTGATGGACAGAGTCAAGGAGGCACAATTCCAAGACGAGACGCTTTGCAAACTCAGAGACCAAGTGCTGGCAGGAATACTTGAAGGATTCTCAATCGCCAGCGACGGAGCACTGAAGAATGGTACGAGGCTTTGCATACCAACTGGCGAACTGAGAAACGAGCTGATACAAGAAGCGCACCAGTCACAGTATTCCATACATCCTGGAGCCAATAAAATGTACCGGGATATGCGAACTATAGTATGGTGGTACGGAATGAAGAAGGACGTATCCAGGTATGTGGCTAGATGTTTAATTTGTCAACAAGTAAAAGCTAGCAGACAGAGACCAGCAGGACTATTGCAGCTGCTTGACATCCCGGAGTGAAAATAGGAGCACATAACAATAGATTTTGTATCGGGGCTGCCTCGATCCCAAGGAGGGAAGGATGCCATTTGGGTTATCGTGGACCGACTGACGAAGTCAGCTCACTTTATCCGAGTTTGCATGACAGTTTGGGAACACAACTGAAGTTCAGCACCGCCTACCATCCCCAGAATGACGGACAATCAGAGAGAACAATCCAGACGCTAGAAGACATGCTGAGATCCTGCGTCTTGGAATTTGGAGGGTCTTGGGAAGACCATTTGCACTTGGTAGAGTTCTCCTACAACAACAGCTACCAAGCTAGCATCGGTATGACACCGTTCGAGGCACTCTATGGACGTCGTTGCCGCACTCCACTTGTTTAGGACGACGTCGAAGAACGAGTATTGCTTGGACCTGAGATGGTGACCGATGCAACAGAGAAGGTGAGAATGATCAGTGACAAGCTCAGGATTGCCCATGACAGACAGAAGCATTGGGCCGATAGCAGCCGACGGCCTTTGGAGTTTGAAGAAGGCGACAGTGTGTTTGTGAAGATCTCTCCTACCCGAGGAACCATCCGTTTCGGCAGAGCAGAAAAGTTAAGCCCCAGGTATATTGGTCCTTTTGAAGTACTCAACAGGATTGGAGAAGTGGCTTATCGGGTGGCTCTACCCCCAAGTCTCGAAGGCGTCCACAACGTCTTCCACGTTTCGCAGCTGAGACGCTACATTCCGGACCCGAGCCATATCTTGGACCATTCGGAGCTGGAAATTGGACCCAGCCTCACATTGCCAGAGAAGCCAGTGGCAATATTGGACAGAGGCGAGAAGAGAACCAGGAACTCGGTGACGCCGATAGTCAGAGTCATGTGGCGGCACAACTCACCTGGCGAGTCTACCTGGGAACGAGAAGACCAGATGCGGGAGCAGTACCCGTACTTGTTTGAGACTTGAGTCTGGAGTTGCGCTCGTGCAAGGCAAGATGCCCCGACCCGGAATCACCCGAATCATCGTCCTCTCTGGGGCGTGATGCCGCATGAGCCTGGAGTTACGCTCGTGCAAGGCAAGATGACAAGCTCTCAAATGGTTATCTTTGTATTGAACGTTAATAATGAAAGAAAAACAGAGCATACGAAAACGATTCTCTTTTATTGATATTCGAAATCAGATTACAAAGGCTTTCGATAGCCCAACGAAATTTGCCAGATTGGCTACCACACTCAGGTTCTCTCTTGCCCACAAAGGATTTTACCGTTCCATACCTCATGCCTTCTATATCTCGGCCGCATCAATCCTGTCGCGAGTCCGAGCATCAATACGATAACACGCTTCAATGCGTTTCGGCATTTCCAAGCCTTAACACGTTCAAGCAACGCTTCGACGCGAGCAATCCATTCCCTGCACCCTGCATGAAGCTGGTGGGGGATCAGTACGTTCGTCCTCGCATGTACTGAAGCAAAGATCATCTTTCCAAACCGACATTTTAATATTTATGTTGAATCATGCAACTTAGCTTATGATCTTGCTATGTTCTCCTTAGGGTCAATTTTATGGCATATTCGAAAGCGTAAAGCATGTTATCATAGCAAGCATGTTATCGAATTGAATAGGCAAGCAAGCATTCTCGTGTTTGATTCGTGGCACAACTTAGCTTATCGACGCACTCGCCCTTGCAACCGACGCAAGGTGAATACGCCTATCTGTTTTCCCTGTCATGTTATAAGTGCCCGCTATTCAGAATCCGTCCATGCAGGATATACGCATACCTTGCACTTCCAAACCCATCGCCCTTAACTATATGAAGGTCACTAGCTTTCCGGGCTAGAATGGACTTATATTTATCGAATCGAAACATAAGACGATGTTAACTCCGTGCGGTTGCTAACCAACATCAGAGGCCATCGAAATAATCGCAGCAAGTTGCTTAACACATTCACCATAAGGTCGCTACCCGTCTGGTCGAAGTGGCGCCAACAATACCGAAAATGAATCCCTCCTAGGCCGAACGGTCCCAGCGCCCTGGTGCGTCGCGTTCGAGGGAATACCTATGCACGGGCTTTTATATCTTTAAGTCCATTTGACCATGCAACGAATCTTATATTTCATACAACCAAGCAAGTTCGCTTATCTCTATTTCAATTGGCACGACGCCCGAATGTTCTCAACGAACGCCCGTAGGCCGCGAACATTTTGAAGGGCACTATGCCGCATTATCATCTCGTATTTCTTCCGTTAACTTTCTATGTTCTTACGTTTCATTCTTCGTTTCAATATTTCAATGGCATCATGTCTCAACTCAATGCTCGTCAACCGAACGACCCGAAGGTCCCGAACACCTTTCGAGGCATTATGTCATATCCGACAGTTCTGCCACATTCATGCCACAACTGTATTCTTTCGCAACGAAGCCATCTTTTATTATCTCGTACACGAAGGCACATTTCAATCGTATTTCCGATGTTCTATGACTTAGCATTCAATGTCCGTGGCTTGCGCGCTAGGGCTCTCGCCTATTGTCTTTCAATGTTTTAGCCGTTCTAACGCGTGCACGAAGGCACGGTATGGTTCGTGCACTAAGGCACTCGCCGAGTACAGTTATCCCATGTTATTGCGGCTTGCGCACCAAGGCGCTCGCCTTAGCGATATCCAATATTCCGTAGCGACTTGTGCATTTGATGCACGTTTCATTTCAATTGTACTAACTTAGTGTTCGACACACGTTATAATTTACTTTCGATCGGACCACGCCCGTGGCGTCGATAGGTTAACTTTTAGCATACAATGATATATTTGACTTATCGAATGAAGGAGTAAAAAGAAGTCAATCCTCCCACCTTGAGTCGATTTGCCTTCGCCGTTTCGCCGAGCCGATGCGGCTCGATTCCTTAACTTTGTTGCACGGCCACTCTCCTGACTTAGCCATTCGAGCACTTCGTGCTTGTTGAATTATACGCCCGATTTGTCTTAGTGTGCCGACGCTTCCGTCCGTCGCAAGGCGTCGATTTGGTTCCGCGGACCCCTTACTAAATATTGCAAAAGATCGACCTCTAACATTTCAGCGTAAACGTATAGCCTGCACATGAAACTAACTAAAATCATTACTTGCATCGATTTGGACTTGCACCTTGGTCGATTCGATTTTTTAGAATCTTCGAGCCGTCTCAACGCACTTATCTTTCGAGGCAACGCGGCGCTTCGCATCGATTCACTCGATGCATTCTTTGGGACAAGGCAACTCTTCGCATCGACTTAGTTCGATTCATTGCTCGGGACAACTTAACACTTTGTATCGATTCGCATCGATACGTAATCGGGTCAACGCAACTCTTCGAGTCAACGACTCAGCATAATGCACCGTGCGGAGCGGGACATTACAGAATATACCACTCAAAACAAGGTTCGTCCCGAACCGAAACCAATACTAAATTTCCAAGGGTTTCATTAGATCGTTCCACGATCTCGTCTCACGATCGTTTGGATCGTACAACTTAGTTTGAAATTATACACATATTTTAGGCGTCCCACCAATATATGCATTTCAGCCGAGCTCAGTTGTAAGATATTGGAACAACGCAAACACGTAATTCTTATTCTCGATAACTTGACATCTCGTATTCTCGATCGGACTTGGCTCTATTACTTGTTCTCGCAATTCTAGCGCACATGCATATTGATACATGCATGATCGTCCAACAAAATCAAGGCACATGATGCGATTCAAAAATCACATTTCTCACTTTGTATGTTTCATCGGGACTATCAATTCTACGCGTCGCGTAAAGCCGTCGCGCATTCGATCACAACGAGTCTCCGCAACGCCGTGCGTTCGGCGTCACTATCCAACGATTTCTGATGTTCTACTTCGTATCTTATCTTGACATGATTCTTTTTGTTGACTTGCAAAAGCATCAACATTCAGGACTACGTCCGCTAGGTTACTTACCTAGGCACCGTGCTCAAATCCTTCCGACGCAAGTTTAAATTGACATTGCACAAAGGCCACAATCTATCCGACACAAAGTTTACATCAAGGCGACGGTGCTCAAGGCAATGATCGCCTTGATACGAAAGTCTTTACGATACGCCTTACGTTCGATTCCTAACGAATAGGAATTCACTAGCCAAATTCCCAACTTATTCGTCTCGCAACATCGAATGTAAGTTTCGATTTACGCAAGCTCAATTGCAAGGTAAATCCGAATCTAACGACATGACTCGTAAGTCATTTCCTTACCGTTCCCTCTCGTGCATAGCATGATTCTCGTCATCGCCTATCCGAATCACCAAGTTCGCGGGTGAATTTTTAAGTTCTATCGTCGACCAACATAACCATTCAAGTATCCATCCGACGAATACTCAAAATCTATTTATATCATTCTCAATCGAAAGTTGTTCCAACAATTCTCGATCGCCTAGACTTATCGTCAACATGCATTGCGTTAATTTGTTATCGATGCAATCCCATATGCGATATCGCATGGGTCATCTTACGGTCTGCAGCATTCAATTTGATTTGGCGGTCAAGTCTTCTAGGGTCAGCTGCCCCGAAGCTACGCTCGATAATTGTGGATCATCACCGAAGGACAGTGTACTACGAACCATGCTATATCTTATTTCGGAGCCAAATTACGTTCCGATGATTCTATGCGACTATCCAAATTTCCGAACAAAATCATTTCTATCGGCGCAATCTTAGCGCAACTATCCTCCGAGTAAGGTCATGCACTCCGTCGATGATTCTGCTATTCACGACGCGTCTACTCGCATTGAGTTCGAGTCTATCTTATTTCGCGGTCGACACACGAGATGCTATACGCATCGAGCAATCGTCGATGACTTATAGTCTCGTCCTGATCAATCACAAAATTTACGATCAACTAAGTTCGTTCATTCTCGCATCGTTACTTACAAAATTTCGTAGCGCGAGGCACACTCTATTTTGTATTCTCACATCGCTTACGTTTCCTTACGTATCGATCTCGATACGCCGTATCCATTTCGATAACGTAAGGGTCAACTCTGAATCCGTTTCAACGTCAACTTAACTCGTATCGCATACATCCAAGTTCGCAACGAACTTTTCCATACGCATCGACTCGTTCTCCGATTTGCCGCATCCCGCTATACTTCGATCGCGTAACTGAGTTACCGATTATCCAACATCGAACCCTCAAGTCATACGATCGCGCCCCCGAAGCTACGCTCGATAATTGTGGATCATCACCGAAGGACAGTGTACTACGAACCATGCTATATCTTATTTCGGAGCCAAATTACGTTCCGATGATTCTATGCGACTATCCAAATTTCCGAACAAAATCATTTCTATCGGCGCAATCTTAGCGCAACTATCCTCCGAGTAAGGTCATGCACTCCGTCGATGATTCTGCTATTCACGACGCGTCTACTCGCATTGAGTTCGAGTCTATCTTATTTCGCGGTCGACACACGAGATGCTATACGCATCGAGCAATCGTCGATGACTTATAGTCTCGTCCTGATCAATCACAAAATTTACGATCAACTAAGTTCGTTCATTCTCGCATCGTTACTTACAAAATTTCGTAGCGCGAGGCACACTCTATTTTGTATTCTCACATCGCTTACGTTTTCTTACGTATCGATATCGATACGCCGTATCCATTTCGATAACGTAAGGGTCAACTCTGAATCCGTTTCAACGTCAACTTAACTCGTATCGCATACATCCAAGTTCGCAACGAACTTTTCCATACGCATCGACTCGTTCTCCGATTTGCCGCATCCCGTTATACTTCGATCGCGTAACTGAGTTACCGATTATCCAACATCGAACCATCAAGTCATACGATCGCGCCCTCTAAGTTTCGCGTGTTTTCAGTCGTACTCAAATGAGTTTCGCCGTAACGTAACCAACTATTTCTTAGGCACGATTATTCGCGTCAACCAACTTTCTGACTGAAATCGCACATCGTGCGATTCGATTACAATTCACATCGCCCAATATTCTTTATCGAAATTGTAAGTCGTACGATTCGATTCGTCTCGCCCAACATTTCAATCGGGATCGCAAGTCGTGTGGTTCGATTTCAACGTTTCGAGTTTCATATCCCGTCGATCCGATTGTTGCCTCAAGGCATAATCGTTTCGCTAGTTCCCGTCATTCGACCGACACATAAATTTTCAATCGACGTATCATTCAATGTTACAAGTTCCGCCTTACCGTTCTAGCTGATCATCGAAGAACACTTGTATCAACATACCGTCGTACAAATTCTCAATCGAGTCTCGGTGCTATCCCGCCCGTTGCGGACAAACCTTCCGCAATTCTCATAAAACGTCGATGCAATTTATCGCACAAGTGGTATTGCATATACCACTCGAAATCGAGCCATTCATTGCATCGGTGGTATGCCATATACCACCTGGAAATCAAGTTACTTCCGTCGCAACTTACTCTTTACGAACCGACGATCTCTTCCGACTCACGATTTCTGCAGTGATCTTGCTTGATCACAACCGTAACTCTGATTAATCAAAATCCGACGCAACTCGGCCAATGCATTCATTTGCCAACATAGCTCGGCGCACAACCGAACTGATTTCGTTTCTCGATTTATAACTTTTATTTTCTTCCGTTGCAACTTGTGCAAAAATTTATTTTCGATATCCGTTGTACTTCGTGCATCGATTATTTCGATACGCGTTGCACCACGTGCAATAATTTTTACTTTTAATATGCATTGCACATCGTGCAACGATTTATTTTCGATATTTACCGTACCTCGTGCATCGATTTATTCTCGATACGCATTGCACATCGTATAATATTTCCTTTCCGACATTCAAAGTCAATGCTCAAATCCGTTTCAACACATTTGATATTGACTTATCACTTTTCATCGCAAACGCACATTCAAAATCGATATGTGAATCCGTTCGACACATTCCATATCAACTTTCATTTCTTTTCAACGCATCGTTTACAATCAACGCGTGGCAATTGCTGCAGCAACATTCTACGACTATCATTGTATCGATGCAACCAACATTTCTCGTATCGTTCGTTACAACCAACGAATATCTTAAACCACAATTCACGACGTGTTGCATCTACGGCAACAAATTCTCGAATTCATATCTCGCAACTTGTTGCACTTGCAGCAACAAACCTTTTCCGACTTTTCCAACTAACATCATGTAATTTCCAAACAACATGCGGCAAAATTACATGATTTGTATTAGACTTATTGTATGGAACATCCAGTGCGGCATCGAGTAGAGTCAAGAGTGATTTCGATTGGTGGTGGGCAACTTTTAGAACTGAAATGAAGCAAGCGTCCAGAGGAAATTGAGCCAAGAGCTCTGATACCAATTTGTCACGCCCCGACCCGGAATCACCCGAATCATCGTCCTCGCTGGGGCGTGATGACGCACGAGCCTGGAGTTGCGCTCGTGCAAGGCAAGATGACAAGCTCTCAAATGGTTATCTTTGTATTGAACGTTAATAATGAAAGGAAAACAGAGCATACGAAAACGATTCTCTTTTATTGATATTCGAAATCAGATTACAAAGGCTTTCGATAGGCCAACAGAATTTGCCAGATTGGCTACCACACTCAGGTTCTCTCTTGCCCACAAAGGATTTCACCGTTCCATACCTCATGCCTTCTATATCTCGGCCGCATCAATCCTGTCGCGAGTCCGAGCGTCAATGCGATAGCACACTTCAATGCATTTCGGCATTTCCAAGCCTTAACACGTTCAAGCAACGCTTCGACGTGAGCAATCCATTCCCTGCACCCTGCATGAAGCTGGTGGGGGATCAGTACGTTCGTCCTCGCATGTACTGAAGCAAAGATCATCTTTCCAAACCGACATTTTAATATTTATGTTGAATCATGCAACTTAGCTTATGATCTTGCTATGTTCTCCTTAGGGTCAATTTCATGGCATATTCGAAAGCGTAAAGCATGTTATCATAGCAAGCATGTTATCGAATTGAATAGGCAAGCAAGCATTCTCGTGTTTGATTCGTGGCACAACTTAGCTTATCGACGCACTCGCCCTTGCAACCGACGCAAGGTGAATACGCCTATCTGTTTTCCCTGTCATGTTATAAGTGCCTGCTATTCAGAATCCGTCTATGCAGGATATACGCATACCTTGCACTTCCAAACCCATCGCCCTTAACTATATGAAGGTCACTAGCTTTCCGGGCTAGAATGGACTTATATTTATCGAATCGAAACATAAGACGATGTTAACTCCGTGCGGTTGCTAACCAACATCAGAGGCCATCGAAATAATCGCAGCAAGTTGCTTAACACATTCACCATAAGGTCGCTATCCGTCTGGTCGAAGTGGCGCCAACAATACCGAAAACGAATCCCTCCTAGGTCGAACGGTCCCAGCGCCCTGGTGCGCCGCGTTCGAGGGAATACCCATGCACGGGCTTTTATATCTTTAAGTCCATTTGACCATGCAACGAATCTTATATTTCATACAACCAAGCAAGTTCGCTTATCTCTATTTCAATTGGCACGACGCCCGAATGTTCTCAACGAACGCCCGTAGGCCGTGAACATTTCGAAGGGCACTATGCCGCATTATCATCTCGTATTTCTCCCGTTAACTTTCTATGTTCTTACGTTTCATTCTTCGTTTCAATGTTTCAATGGCATCATGTCTCAACTCAATGCTCGTCAACCGAACGACCCGAAGGTCCTGAACACCTTTCGAGGCATTATGTCATATCCGACAGTTCCGCCACATTCATGCCACAACTGTATTCTTTCGCAACGAAGCCATCTTTTATTATCTCGTGCACGAAGGCACGTTTCAATCGTATTTCCGATGTTCTATGACTTAGCATTCAATGTTCGTGGCTTGCGCGCTAGGGCGCTCGCCTATTGTCTTTCAATGTTCTAGCCGTTCTAACGCGTGCACGAAGGCACGGTATGGTTCGTGCACTAAGGCACTCGCCGAGTACAGTTATCCCATGTTATTGCGGCTTGCGCACCGAGGCGCTCGCCTTAGCGATATCCAATGTTCCGTAGCGACTTGTGCATTTGATGCACGTTTCATTTCAATTGTACTAACTTAGTGTTCGACACACGTTATGATTTACTTCCGATCGGACCACGTCCGTGGCGTCGATAGGTTAACTTTTAGCATACAATGATATATTTGACTTATCGAATGAAGGAGTAAAAAGAAGTCAATCCTCCCACCTTGAGTCGATTTGCCTTCGCCGTTTCGTCGAGCCGATGCGGCTCGATTCCCTAACTTTGTTGCATGGCCACTCTCCTGACTTAGCCATTCGAGCACTTCGTGCTTGTTGAATTATACGTCCGATTTGCCTTAGCGTGTCGACGCTTCCGTCCGTCGTAAGGCGTCGATTTGGTTCCGCGGACCCCTTACTAAATATTGCAAAAGATCGACCTCTAACATTTCAGCGTAAACGTATAGCCTGCACATGAAACCAACTAAAATCATTACTTGCATCGATTTGGACTTGCGCCTTGGTCGATTCGATTTCTTAGAATCTTCGAGCCGTCTCAACGCACTTATCTTTCGAGGCAACGCGGCGCTTCGCATCGATTCACTCGATGCATTCTTTGGGACAAGGCAACTCTTCGCATCGACTTAGTTCGATGCATTGCTCGGGACAACTTAACACTTTGTATCGATTCGTATCGATACGTAATCGGGTCAACGCAACTCTTCGAGTCAACGACTCAGCATAATGCACCGTGCGGAGCGGGGCATTACAGATCCCACCGATCTAGTGGGCATGCTACGTGGAGTGCTCGAAGCCCAGAGAGCCCAAGCAGAAGCTCATCGAGAACAGACTGCAGCCCAAGCTGAAGCCCATCGCGAGCAGACCGCGATTATGAGAGAAGGCATGGAGAATGCCCATAATGTGGCTATGGCTGCCCTCGAGAGAGGAGGAACCACTTCATTGGAGCCACGACCTGCCAAGGTAAACATAAATTCAGGAGTTAAGTTTTATATCATTAAAGGCCATTCTTTTGATTAGAGGCGTATTATTACATGAAGGTCGGAGATATAGAGAGTTTTAAGAAGCAGGGCCCTCGACCTTTCAAAGGAACCGAGGGTATCATCTACGCCGATGAATGGCTAGACAGCATGGAGCGTCTTTTGAGCGTCGCTTGACTCCCAGAGGACCTCAAGATCGAAGCAGTAGGACTCCAGCTGCAAGATGTGGCAAGCACCTGGTATCGGAATGAACCAGACTCCAGGACAAGCAGCTCGACTGGGACACTTTCAAGAGGTTGTTCCGCAGAAAGTTCTTTCCAACATCAGAGATGCGGGAGATGGAAAGACAGTTTCAGGACCGGAAGCAAGGGAACATGGCGGTTGGAGAGTATGCGGCAAAGTTCGGCCGACTTAGCCGCTTTGCCCAGAACTTGGTTGCTGACCCCAAGGATCGTGCTGAAAGATTCAGGTATGGACTAAGGGAAGAAATTCGTACCCATGTGATCGCAGGCGGCGCCAAGACATATGAGAAGATCCTGATACGAGCTCAGGACGTGGAGAAGAGCCAGCCTTCTCGTTCAAAGAGGGAGTATCCTGGAACTAGCAACTTCCAGGGTAACCAGAAGAGGCCCAACAACAACAACAACAACAGGCCTTCACACCATCAGCAGCAGCACCATCAGGCAAGGACCAATGACAGAGCGCCTCAGAGGCAGATTCCTGTTTGTGATTTTTGCAAGAGGCCAGGACATCAGTCGAACATATGCAGGAAGAGACTAGGATACTGTCTAGTCTGTGGGTCTGCCACCCACCAAGTGAAGGACTGCCCCTCGTCAGTCCACCGGACCGGAGCAACTCAGCAAAGAGCTCCCCTACCCACTCAGCAATAACGGTTCGGACAACACCAGCAGAAGACCGGGCGAGCTTTTGCCCTAGCAGCTAATGAGCAGGAACCAGAGCAGGAACCCACCGCTGATGTCATCACAGGTTCCATTTATGTGTTTTCACATCCTGCTCTAGCATTATTTGATTCGGGTGCATCACATAGTTTCATATCATCAAAGTTTATTTCTGTACACCACCTAGATACGGGACTTAGCAAGATGATTAGTAGAGTTATGACCGGTGGTGGACCCATACCCATCACCGAGGCTTGTAACTGTCCCATAACTATCTCAGGCCATCAATTCTTAACACCCTTACTTGTGATGCCACTGCCCAACTATGATGTAGTCCTAGGGATGGACTGGTTAAGTGAACAGCATGCGCTGATAGATTGTCATAGAGGATATGTAATCTTCAGCCCACCAGGAGAACTGGAGTTTGAAATTTCTCGAGCTCCGGAAGACATGAAGAGTGTTACCTACTCCTCTATCAGCGTGCGGATGTGCATTGATTACCGGGCGCTGAACAACATCACCATCAAGAACAAGTACCCTCTGCCCCGGATCGACGACCTGTTTGATCAACTAAGTGGAGCCAAGGTATTTTCGAAGATAGATCTCAGATCAGGCTACCATTAAATCAAGGTCATGAAGGAGGATATTCCCAAGACGGCGTTCAACACCAAGTATGGGCAATTTGAATTCTTGGTCATACCGTTTGGACTGGCAAATGCTCCTGCGGTATTCATGAACCTCATGAACAAGATCTTCCATGAATATCTGGATCAGTTTGTTGTTGTCTTCATCGACGATATATTGATCTACTCGAAGACTGAAGAAGAGCATGAAGAGCACCTGAGGAAAGTGCTGAGCACCTTGAGGAAGGAGAAGCTTTATGGGAAGCTATCTAAATACGAATTCTTTTTAGACAAAGTGGAATTTCTGGGCCATGTTGTCACAGGAAAAGGAATTTCGGTGAATCCAAAGAAGATAGCTGCTATTGAGAAGTGGACTGCACCAAGCTCGGTTGCAGAGATCAGAAGCTTTTTGGGTTTAGCTGGCTACTACCGGAAGTTCGTGAAGGATTTCTCCAAGATTGCTGAACCAATGACGAAGCTTACCAGAAAGAACGAAGAATTCATTTGGTCTGAAGCTTGCCAGTCAGCTTTTGAGGAACTGAAGAAGAGGCTTACAACGGCGCCGATACTTGCGCTACCCGCAGGTACCGACGATTTCTCAATTTATAGTGATGCTGAACGGGGGCGTACATAGCAGCTACGTATATTGAAATGAAATCCACCTCGCTATACGATCACGGCTGTCTAGATATGAGGGTTTACTACAAGCCAACGGTCTCTTAAGGTCAAGCCTATTGTCTCAATCTCAAGCAATAATATAATTACAAGATGTTAGACCACCAAATATACAATAAAAGGCGTCCCAAATATTATATATTCAGCTGATCATGAAGCTAGTCGTACAAAATGCGAGGACTAGCAAGAGTTAAGTCATACATGATCAACCCTAGGATTCGTTAATCATGATTACAGCCCGTAGGCAGACAGTAAGTAAATGTGCATCGAGCTAACAAGTGCTCGTCGACTAAACGCCTCAAAAGAATAATTTTTACAGTAGAGTGAGCGAAACAAAATAGAAAACCCACTCGTAGCCCGGGTTCCTTCTAGTCGCCACCATCGGGCTGGAGGTTCGGTAGATCCTCGGGTGCTGCTCCGAAATCTGGCCACACAAAACCAGCTGGGTCAAATCCCAGAAAGAGCAAGTGCCACAAAGGAGGCCACAAAATAAAAACAAAAGCCAACATATCAGAACATGAGAAAATGGAAGAAAAGTACAAGTAATAAAAGTACAGCAGGACAATAAGCGACTAGGGACATAAACCCATTCCGGGAGCCAGATTACAACCCGTAAACCAAACGAGGACCGGGGTTGTAATCCTTCGCCTGAATAGCACTTGTCTCTATCCATTTATTGTTAAAAATAAGTAAAACAAACATGCTCAGGAGGAACCAGGTACTGGAACTAGACAAGACTTAGACAGGGCTAGACAACACCCATTCACAAGCGGCCAAGCAATTACTACGGCTTACTACTTTAACTAACTAGGGTTATCACAGGCCTAGTTACTAACAAGATGCAGTAAGAATTTCCCAGTCCCAAGCCCTGCAGACTATCTAGTTATCCTTTCGCGGGTTGAGAGTATGGTTGGGTACATCGCCCAGGAGACGATATACCCTTAGGTGACTTAGAGGTGCAACACATAATAGTGTACTGGAAATGTGCTCTACTCGTCGGCAAGCTACAAGTCCAATTAAGGCGCCCAGATAACGAGATTGCCTGTGACTGAAAATTCTCCATGTTCTAGTTTGATCTAATCATTAGCCTAATCCATATTAGCGCGAATCCCTGGCCGTGGTACCCAGGAAGTCACGTCCTAGACATAATGTAAGATAAGACAAGTAGATTGCACAAGCAACAAGAAAGAACACCCACGGTGTCAGGGGCAAGTCAAGTTAAGTCAAGTCAGGAGTGCGCCACGACGGGCCACTATCAAGATATCAAGTTACATGGGATTAATTACGGGTTGCAGGTTACAAGTTAAAGCCATACGTTATAAGCACCCAACAAGTTACTGCCAAAATCAGAGAATACTAGCCATAAATTAAATACAGAAAATCGTGTCAAGGCGTGTCGGGTCAAGTCAAGTCGTGATGTGGCGTTAAGCTCCCAGAAAATGAAATCATCAAGAGAAAACCAAGAAACCAGGAGAAACACCAAGGGTCAGGAGGGGAAGCCATGGCACAGGGTGTGCCAGGCAAGGGACTCGGGCAAGCGGTGCCAAGAGACACGGGGAGCCAAGTGCGCAAGGGCGCACGGGGGCCAAGTGCACAAGGGCGTACGGGGCACGGCCAAGTGCGTAGGGCAAATGGCGCAGGGGACCGGGTGTCCAAGTGCGCAGGGGCGAACGGCGTAGGGGGCCGAGGGTCCAAGTGCGCAGGGGATAGATGGCGCAGGAATGGTTGGCGCAGGGGATCGGGGTTAGGTTGCGCAGGGAGTCAGAGGGTTGGGTTGGATTGTGCCAGGAGTAGATGGCGCAGGATTGAGCTGCGCAGGAGGTGAAGTGCGCAGGCTTAGACTACGCTGAGTTAGGTGGCGCATCGACTGGCTTGAGCTAGGTCGGATGGCGCTAACTCCAGTGCGCCAAGAAAGGATGCGCGGCCCAATCCAAGGGGCCGAGCGCAAGGCAGCCCATGCGCTAAGAAGCACTGGGCGAGGAGGGGGATGCGCGGTTCACCAAAGGGTGAGCTGCGCAATCGGTCTTGCGCTAAAGAGCGCAGGCCGAGAGTTCTGCTACTCCAGGCCGAGAGCAAGTCCAAGAACACCAAAAACTCCCAATCTTCATATCTTGGCCAAATCAAAACCAAATCTAGATTTTCAAAGGTCTAACTTGGGTGAAATTGAATTCTCTTCCACATGGAAGCATCAAAACAAACAAAAATCAAAATTTAATAGATCAAAATCAAGAAAATCCAAAAATAATTAAAACTTAGATCTAGGAAAATAGAAGCTCCAAATCCAAAAATGTCAAGTTATAATGTTGATCTCCATGTCCTAATCTAGCTAATGGACAAATAAAATATGGTACTTATTTGTTGGCAAGGTGCACTTGCCTATGGTATTGGTGGAGGGAGGAGGAAGAAGAAGATGGAGAAATTAATAGAAATAAAGAGGAGAGAAAAAAGTTAGGTGGGATTTAATGGTGGAGGATATGTTATGTTGAGGGTGGAGGTTAGCTAAGGTGTTCCAAATGTATGTTGAACCAAACTAAACCAATCCTATCCTTCTCCACGAAATAAAACCAAGCCAACTAAAATCGAGCCGAGCCGAAACACAAAATACGAGAAAACCTAAAATTCCACAAGTCGAAAAAATAAAATACCAGCAAAAATCCAATTACGAGTATTAATACAAAATACGAGAAATGGGGGTGACAGGTGGCGCTGTGGACTCGAGCGATGGATGGAGAGGATCGGGCGCGCGGCGAAGGAGGAGTGTGTTCCGGTGGAGGAAGGGGGCACGGAGGCGGCGGTCGTCCGCGAGCAGCACGGCGGAGTAGAGGGCACAGAAGAACTCCGGCAGGCGGTGAGACTCCTCGACGGCGAGGATCTAGCGCGCGGCCAGGCGGCTCCGGTGGTCGCGGTAGGGGCGCTCGAGGAGGTACGATCTAGGCGGCGCACGGTCCTTGGGAAGGGGCTCGGCTGGGGGCGATCGGAGCCGCTGCTCCGGCGGTTGCGCCAGCACTGGGACGCGATCGTCGCCGGCAGCGCAGCGGCGGCGCGAGGATCTGGAAAGAGGCTCGGCATCGCCGGTGGCCAAGTAAGTTTAGGGTTAGGGTTTTGCCTTCTTCTTTCATTTTGGTGGTGGTGGTGGAGTGCGGCGTCTGGGCGGCGATGGCCGGAGTCGGGTGGCCGCGGATGTTGTGAAGGGGTTGATGATGGTGCTGGTGGTGGTTTTCTTTTTTTGGATTGGGGCGACGATCGCCAGAGTCGGGTGGCTGTGGATGGTTGTGTTTATGGTGTCGGGAGGAGCGTCGAGGGAGGTCATGGAGGAGACGGACTGGGTGTTGGTGCTGGTTGGGGCCTACGATGGAGGCAGAACTGGGAGCCGATCGAAGAAGGGGTGGCTTTGGCGGCAATGGTGATGGCGATCCTGGTTGTTTGTGGCGGTAGGACTTTTCGGATGCCCACGGTGGTGGCGCTAATGGGGGTGTTGGCGTGGGTAACGGTGGTGGTATCGGGGTACTGATGATGGCGAGGCAGGAGTCGGGGACGTCTGGCTGAGATGGCGAGTTATTTGGGGTGTGCTGTTCTGGCCGAAGGGAAGGAGGACATGGAGATGGTGGCAGTGGGCATGGTTAGGTCCTTAGAGTTAGCTAGGAATTTGGGTCGTATCGGACGTGTCCGACACGGTATGGGTGGACGTCCGGGACTGTCGGACGGGAGAGGAGGGTATTTGTATATGTAAAAGGAAATATTAGTGGATGAGAAGGTGACACGGACACGATGCACATTTTGGATGGTTGGTTGAAAACTATGAAAGAGTACCTGCCTTTTTATAGGATGTGGGGATTCCCAATTGGATAGGGATTGGGATTTGATTAAATCCCCAATAGATAAATATAACTTTTAATTCAAATAAATCAAATCTAAATTTAAATTAAATTCTAATTTAATTCTAGATCATCTAAACTCAATATAAATATAATTTCTACCTTTAAACTTTTTAAATTACAACCATAAAATCAAATCAAGATTTAAAATGGCCACAAAAATTTTCAAATATATTTTTCAAAATGCCAATAATAATAATTTTGAAAATAATAAGTATTTTTAAATATCTTTTTGAATAATAAAGTATTAATAACAATAAATTCGAAAATGGAATAAATTTATAGGTCTCGTATAAAATGATCATTTGTATAAAACCTCATTTTAAAATTACTATTTATATAACCTCCATGATGTAAAATAAAGTTTTGAAAATTTCAAATGCGACACATTTTACAACTTTAAGTAATCGAAAATAAATATTTATTATTTATTATTTGAAAATTCAAGCTTCTAAAATAATTTTTTTTTACAAAAATATGTACCTCGCACATATTCGCACTCGACGAGAAATATGAAAATATTGAGTTCATACGTGACGTATAATACGACTATGCGACGTACAAATACCAAGTAAATTTTTTTGAAATACTCAATTTATAAAAATTTTAACAAGAATTTTAGGGGGTTTACATCCTACCCAACTTACAAGAATTTCGTCCTCGAAATTAAGAATATGTAAGGGGTGAGAAGGTATGAGGATAAGGCAACACAAATAATTGTGCGAGGCAATGAAACGATAAATATGCTTTAGAAAAATCGTGATTTTGATAACGACGAAATAATTCACAATTTTGGAATTGAACGAGGGTTGCTAGTTAAGGTAAAAATTATGATAGAATGATGGAAGTAGCTTAAGACGGGAATAGTCATATTGGTTGGTCAGTGGTTAACTGTCCCCAAGTATATACAACTATCATGGGCATAGGAGTATGGTTTGGTCTATCTATCCATCACAAGCTTTGTCTAAAATAGTTAAAAGACGAAAGCCAATAAGAGTCCAAAGGAGATGTTTTCGTATGCCAATATGTGATTCAAAGGCGGTTGTATAATTCCAAGAGAATTGCCAAGGTAATCGCGGAGGAGACTCTAGGGACAAGTTTACTATGTCTCCATCTACGTAGGATGATATACAAAAGGCAAACCAATGTGCAATAGGTTGATCAGACCATCATGCACCGGTTCTGATTAGACAATATATTAGTGGGCGCCCACATTAAACATATGTCATGATCAAGCTTGATAAAGAATAAGCTTGCAAAGCTAAGCTATTTTAGCATCATAGGTAGATAAAATAATAAGTAAAGGTAATGATAAAAGAAATCAAATAGTCCATGATCTTATAAAATCTAAGTTCCGCCCGAAATTTGGGCTCATGCAGTCGGCTTGGTTGACTAGTTAAGTTAGGGTCCTCTAAGTGTTATAGTCCAAATGAACTTATCAATATGGTTCATTAGAAAAAAGGGTTTGTTAGGTAGTGAGATATTCCACCCAACTTACAAGAATTAAACTAATGGTGTGATAGGTCCAGCAATCAAGATAAAATACAAGGTTAAGCATGTAAGGAATTGAGTAGAACAAAATCATATATCGGGTCGAAAGAATTGAGTCGAGGTCGAGTCTCATATATAGTTAAAAAGTATATTGGTTTCACGGTAGGGATTAGAGTCCAGTCTTTTTGACCCGAAAGTCGTAACATGAAATTAGAGTACAAAGAGACGTGTTTTAGTGGCACGTGATATACCTACATGAAGGTGGGCTCGTCTAGGTCTTGCATATGAAATTTGTTGGCTGAAAAAGTCTAGTGTTGTACTCCAAATATTCAAGCCACGGTAAGGGACACAAAAGAATTTAAATAAAAAATGGGAATTCATGAAATAATAATTAACGCACAAAGTAAATGACCAAGTTAATGCATGAAATAATGATAATTCAGATTCTAGTAGATCAAGGCAAAATAAGTTAGGAATACCATTTCTAGAGATATGACAGCCACTTGATGGGGTATGATCAAGGAACAATCTAATTATTTCTCAAGTTTCAAATGATTAGAAAGTCACGATAAAATCTAGATTTGAGGGAATGTCGAGGGAGTCAAGATGGGAATATAACCATATGATCTTGGAGATGACTAACAACACTTGTATGTACACTACTATCATGGTCGTGAGGGATATGGCAATTAGTATGGAATACTCCTAACTCATTAGAGTTATCTTAGTGGTAAAAAATTTTAACTGGAGTTTCCTCAAAAAGTCTCTTAATAAAAATTTTAAAAACAACAACCCACCAAAATTGTATTTACTCTAAGCTGTCCAATTAGATTATGGCTAACAATTTCATTTCCTTTAATAATCTCAAAGTAAACTTTTACCATGTTACTACTAACTTTTTCCAAAACTTAACGTTCAAATCCAACTATTAAAATCAAGAGTTCATAATTCACGAATCCATAAAAATCTCATAATCAATCAAAATTTTAAAACCCAAAATTTTTCAAATAACTACAGAAAGACTCTTAGCAAGAAAAACAATCTCGAAATTGAAGTTCAATATCTTAATGCACTTATCAACCCTAATCCGACAACATAAATTTTTTTTTTGCCAGTTTATTGATAATCTCAATCAAAACCTTTTTACTCAAAATCTAAATAGATTTGTAAATCATAAATCACATGCCACAATTTAAAATTTGAAAATCTTCCTCAAAAATTATTTTTATATCTTCCAAAATATTTTAAACCCAAAATAAAATTTTTTTTGCTGCTTCCACTTAAAATTTGAAATTTAAGACACATACTAATCGTAAGTTGTACAAGAATAATTTCTACTACTACATTTAAAATTCAAGATCATTTTCAAACCAAATTTATAACTGTCCAAAGGCGTATAACTATAACTCAATAAATCATAAATATCACAACTTGAAATTGAAATCGGTTTTATATTTGCTCAAAGACGTATAGCTATAATCCAATAGATCATAAATATCAAAATTCAAAAATCAAAATAATTTTCTAAATCAATTGTGTATAGTTTCCAACTATTTTTCTGCAGCATAAAAATAAAATCCTATCAATCCTCTTATGATCACTACTTAGAAATCTCAAGATTACAACTTCCTTAGATATCCTATTTTACAAATTACTAATAAGTAAATCACACTCTTTTTTTTTATTTTTAAAAAATGCCTTTTTAATTCCATTAGAGTCTTAAATGTATTCCAATTGCCAATGTAACCCTTCTAGCCATATGGTTGACCAATAAGTATATAGTAGTGTAGTTATCTTTCTAACTGTCACTAAGCACGAAAGATAAGAATTTACGGTAGGAGGAATTCAAGCAGGATGCAAATCAAGGAGGTCGAACGAGAGTTCAAAATTTGAAGTCAAGAAAGGATGTCAAGTAGGTGGATGAGATTCTAGACTATAATCCTATATTGTAGGCCCACATCGGTACAATTATGTAGCCGAAGTGACAAACTCGACCTGCATGGGCCACCACAAAAATATGTAACGCCACAGTCCCAAATACTTGAGACTAGATACGTATCATGCCAGCTGTATACATACGAAGTATATGGACCGTCGTATGTATACATAAGCTGTAAAATGCAGTAACCAAAGCACTAAATCTCATCCACAAAGATAAATAATGAAATAAAAGCAATTTTGAATTTATCATGTATACAATCATTGGGCGGAGACAAAGTCCACTACCAACTATCTCAATGATATAAATGTACAAGAAAGTGATCGACAAAATGGTAAAAACGAACCAAGAGCAATTATCTTTGAGAAATGGAAAAGATCACGGCCTTGGCTAGAACACCTGCAGAAAATATGAACACACCTGGGGAAAAACCAGGTCCTCAGAGGGACGTAACAAGACACATAATATCATGCCGATAAACTGAATAAATAAAGCTCAACAGAAAAGTATGCATGAGTAAAGGTTCCTAACCATTCTATGTGATATACACTTTGAGAAGGCAACGTTCTACGCAGGAGCTTAGGTGTTCAGCATAGATGGAGAGAGAGTGGTAGTAGGTAGCACTCATAAGAGACACTATTGACCATGGGCAGAAAGTAGTTCTCATACGAGAACTATCGGCCCCGGGGCAGTAAGTAGCGCTCATACGAGACACTATCGGCCCAAATCTATGTGTGTACTGAACATGTAGCCCCTACGCTAATAACTGTCTCCCCCCTCCCCATGATACTATACATGTGTCGGCTCTACGATACTGTTTAATCTTTAATAACTGCCAAGTCTTCTACATAATCTATTAACAGTTATATCCTAACGCACGGCCTGTACGCGCCAATGATCAGTCAGCACGCAAGTCCGCATCTACATGCGACTCACAACTCACACACAATCCGTGGCACATCGTGACAGTTTATGAGATGCACTAAACATACGGTGGTCCCTTAACTCTAAGTCAATTGCATAAAATATAATAATTTGCATATATATATATAATTTTGAAAGAACAACATAAAGAAAAAGCATGCATGATATTGAGCAAGAAATTAAACAGTAAAGACAAGGTGTCTTGCATGGTGTGTCGTCTGATGTGGTGCGAGGATCATGATGCCATGTTTTCGTCCATTAGCCGAGGTCCATGCGAACATGGCCTAAATTTGGGGGAAAATAGGAACGCATGAGTAGTCGTGGTCAATGGTGGAAATCGAGGAGAAATCGTGAAGAACATACTCGTACTAATTTGAAAATATTTATGATACTTAAAACTATGTATACTTTTAACAAAATATCTTTATTACATAAAAAATCATAATGTGAAACTACCTCTTTATTAGTCAAAATATTCTAAAATTGTTTTAGGGAAAAAATCAAAATTTTATCAAAATAGGTTTTAGGTCGAAGACTATATTTTAAAATGTCAATAATTTAGTAAAATATTTACGTTCGGAAATCAATTTTGAAATTCATACATAGTCAAGCTGCAAATATACTTTTGTTACCAAAATTTAGAATTTATCATATATTATTTGTTTAATACAACACGATATTAAGGATAATAATAATAATACTAGTAAATCTTTTAACAAAGTATACTTATATGTAATAACAATAATAATAATAATAATAATAATAATAATAATAATAATAATAATAATAATAATCAATATAATGATAATAATAAATAATAATGATTATAATAATAATTATAATAATAATAAAAGCTTTCTTAAACCTTATCCCCAAATTATCATACAGAAGAGAGAGAGCGTGAGAGATCGAGTGAGGGGAGGGTTTTTACCGGGCGGTCGCCGATGGCGGTTTTTCGGCCGGGGAGAGGGCCACCGGAAGGGAGTGGACGGGCGGCGGGCTGAGGCTGCGTAGTGGCGCTGTGGTCTCGAACGGCGGATGGAGAGGATCGGGCGCACGGCGGAGGAGGAGTGTGTTCCGGTGGAGGAAGGGGCCGCGGAGGCGGCGGTCGTCCGCGAGCAGCACGGCGGACTAGAGGGCACAGGGGAACTCCGGCGGGCGGTGAGACTCCTCGACGGCGAGGATCTGGCGCACGGCCAGGCGGCTCCGTTGGTCGCGGTAGGGGCACTCGAGGAGGTGTGATCTAGGCGGCGCACGGTCCGTGGGAAGGGGCTCGGCTGGGGGCGATCGGAGCCGCTGCTCCGACGGTTGCGCCGGCACTGGGACGCGGTCGTCGCCGACAGCGCAGCGACGGCGCGAGGATCTGGAAAGAGGCTCGGCGTCGCCGGTGGCCAGGTAAGTTTAGGGTTAGGGTTTTGCCTTCTTCTTTCGTTTTGGTGGTGGTGGTGGAGTGCGACGTCTGGGCGGCGATGGCCGGAGTCGGGTGGCCGCGGATGTTGTGGAGGGGTTGATGATGGTGCTGGTGGTGGTTTTTTTTTCTGATTGGGGCGACGATCGCCAGAGTCGGGTGGCTGTGGATGGTTGTGTTTATGGTGTCGAGAGGAGCGTCGAGGAAGGTCGTGGAGGAGACGGACTGGGTGTTGGTGCTGGTTGGGGCCTACGATAGAGGCGGAACTGGAAGCCGATCGAAGAAGGGGTGGCTTTGGCGGCAATGGTGATGGCGATCCTGGTTGTTTGTGGCGGTGGGACTTTTCGGATGCCTACGGTGGTGGCGCTAATGGGGGTGTTGGCGTGGGTAACGGTGGTGGTGTCGGGGTACTGATGATGGCGAGGCAGGAGTCGGGGACGTCTGGCTGAGATGGCGAGTTGTTTGGAGTGTGCTATTCTGGCCGAAGGGAAGGAGGGCAGGGAGATGGTGGCAGTGTCACGACCCGATCCCAAATAATTGGGTCGAACCGGATCATGCCCAGCCTGTACCGTTGTTGAAACGGCGGCAGTAAGCTGTTCCATTAGCAGGTAATCCACAACAACATCTATATTTGTCACAACTCAAAATTCAGGAAATAAAACTTTATTAAACATTTGAAATAAGTACAACTGGAATGTGAAAGAACTGAATTAAAAGCTGAAATCAAATTACAAAATTCTAAAACAATAAATCTAGAAACAGAAAATCTAGCTAAGCGTTCGGCTCGTCGGCCTCAAGTCCTGCGTCCTCCAACAGGGTACAGAACCGGGTCATATTAGCTATTGTATAACAGCTCAGTATCCTCAATATTCCCTAAAAATGTTATCTCCAGTCAGGAGGGAGCAAAGTACAATTCATGCTAATTTGACAATTAAAATAATAATAGAGTCATGCTTTTTTAAACAATTTGAAGTAAACAGTTTTCTAGCAGTAAAACAGTGTGATTTGAATAGGCAATGAATATGACCGGCTTGGGTTGTACAATTGTATCCTATTGATACGATTCGGCTTATCCCCGTGTGTAAGAGGGGTAAGCTAATACTGGCCTAAGTTATTGTTTTGGTTGTGGTCATAATCATTACACTACTCCCCCAGTCCCCAAACAGTTACAGTAGTTACAGTCAGTGCTCTCAGAGAGAGTTTCGTGTTGCATCGTGGTTTAAACTTGCATTAAAACGATTACTAAATAATTGTAAACTAACACAAAATGTACTTGCCTCAAAATAGACTGGACTGGAAAGGTTGAAGACTTCAAGATGGGAATTAGGATCGTCCTCGAATTCCTACATTCGAAAAATTGACTCAGAATCCAGGATTACCAAGCTAACTATACTAGTTGAAATCTCTAATTGTGTCCTAATCAATTTTAAATCTTTATTTATTAAACACGAACAAAAATGCGATTATCGGTGCGTTGAATTAATAACGAGGGAAAGATCGTTTTAAACTGGTATTTTGAAAAAACTCGTCGATACCAAATTAATTGATTAAAACTTTGTATTTTCCGTAATTATATATAAAACTAAATTTCTTATTTTAATGAGAAATACATGAGCGTTGTTAATTATTAAAACTTGAAATTTTAATGTGAGAAACTTTATTACTTTTTTTATATGAAAATAGTTATATATTTTGATTTACACGTACGCTACAAAAACTCGCAAAACCAGAAAACAACAGAAAATCCAACTT
Organism: Iris pallida; assembly: GCA_029216955.1. Lineage (NCBI taxonomy): Eukaryota > Viridiplantae > Streptophyta > Magnoliopsida > Asparagales > Iridaceae > Iris > Iris pallida. Next base: position 644,740 of record JANAVB010015800.1, read on the forward strand.
ACAAGTCACAGAGCCAACAACCAGCTGGGCTTATGCCCATTACAATTTATTTACATAAATTGAAATAAGACAAAAATGGTCGTTAGTTCTAAACTTCCTATAATTTAAATATGAATAAAATAAATAATAAAAATAAATTAAATAATAACGAGTCTCAGATATGGTCCAATCGTCGACTAGGCTAATGCCTCAACGTCCGGGCGAAGCCGGTTTCGTTTGCACTTAGCCGGGGCCCATTGACCGATACGGTCGTCGCCCAAAATCCAAAATATTTAATATATTTCTGAAATCCATTTTAAAATCATTTTTAAAAATATAATTAAATTTACGGAAAAATTCGGCAGCATTTCTTCTATTTTTGGTCAACCCAAAAACTGAGAAATGTGTGCCAATATTTTCCTGCAAATCCCAAACCAGGGAATCCCAAAAAATATATATAAAAATAACCACAAACATTCCACAGATTAATTTGGAACGACCCGAAACAAATTCGGGAGTCCGAAACTAAACCAAAACATCACAGCACAATATTGGAAGGATCCGAAAACTAAAATATTTAGAAAATCATTTCCGAAAAGTTTCGGAAATAAGGAAAACCAATTAACAGAACTTCCCGACGTTCCTCGGAAATCTCGGGAACGACGTTCACCCCAAAAATCGAATTTCCCTAAGAAAACTCGTGGACCAATTCATCATCGACACCGGGGAGGGACGAACTACTGTGATTAACCAGGGATTACCCAAAAAGACGGAATCCGAAGGGTTGCCTCAGACTCAGGACGCACAAATCCATAGATCGGGGTTGAAATCCAGCGAAGAGCGCTGTCCAGAACAGCGGACAGCCTCGGGGTCAGCGCTGGGTCGCGGCGGTGGAGCGCCGGGGCTGCGGGAGGCGTGCCGGGTCGGCTGGATCGGGGAGAACAGCGCGCGGGGCGCTGGAGGCCGGGGGGTCGGCCGCGCTGGGAGGGGCACCGGCGGAGGGGGCGCTGGGGGCTGCCGGCGTCGGGCGCGTGGGTCGGCGGCCGTCGGAAGTTCGGCAGGGGGTCGGGCTCGGGAGCTCTGGGAGTAAAGGGTTTGTAGAAGGGAAGTTGGGGAAGGGTTTGTTTTGTTCTCTGTAATGAGAATAAGAAATGGGGAAGTTGGAGTGAGTAGTGGTGTTGGTGGGATGGTGAATGGGAGTTATAAGGAGGAGTGGGTGTTATGGGGATGGCTGTGAGTGTTTGTAGTAGAGAAAGGGGTGGGGAGAATAGTACGTGGGAAGGAAAGAGGTCTGGTCCACTTGGACCAGATCCAAAAGGATTTATTATTATTTTTTTTTAATAAAACAAATCAGATTTTAAGAATAGAATTTGGGCTGGGTCTGGGTTCGGGAATCGGGTCCGACTCGGGTCTGGCCAGAAATTAAAAAGCCATATTTAATTTTAAAATTAATTTTAAAAACCAAAAAATATTACTGATAATAATAATCATAATATAATAATAATAATAATAATATTTCACATTCAAACTGGGTTTCACAATCTTTCCTCCTTAGAAAATTTTGTCCTCGAAATTAAAGGCAGGGTCGGGGTATCGATCAAAATCCCTTAACTTTGATCAACAAGAAATTTAAACCATCGGGCACGATCAGAATTATCAGAATATGATCTGAAATGGGATTTTGAATGTCTGTTGTAATCAAAATCATTTTAGACACGAGAAAGAACCTAGACAACCAGGATCATAGAATAGGAAAGAACCAAATGAGATTTCGTGAAACAGGAAAGGCAAGAAAGAAGCGGAGGTCAACATTTTATTGAGAAGGCAGAAGGTAATAGAATCTTTTGAGATGAGAAACCTAAATGTCAAATCAAGTTGGAATGGGTATAAAGATTTGTGACTCGGAAAGGATAGAAAGGTCGAAAGATAGTAGGATATTAGAGATGATTAGAATAATATACCTATGATAGGAATGTAATCGAGTAAAATATTTCCATTGAGGGCCGAGTGATGATCAAAGATGATAGAAAGTATGTCGTTTCACTGTTCAACGGTCAGTAGATAAGATATACAGGAAAAGACTTACAAGATAACTATCTATGGCTTCCAAAATCTGTAACTAAATAATAATAAATAAATAACTAAATAAATAAGATATAAGAATATATGTATACAACGTACTAAGGTTGAAACAGAAAAGAGATTAAGGCAAAAAGATTGATATGGTCCTAATAAGTTTTTTAGGACGATCAAGTAGAATTTTGAAGGAAATCTTTTATCTCTGGTTGTGACAAGAGATTTCTGGAAATGGAGACAACCGCTAGAAATGTAAATCCTCTAATCAGGCAAAAGTCAGAATGATTTGATAGTGCAAAAGACAACCATGGTATGAATGTAGTCTGAATAGTATTCGGGAACCAAATATGTTTGAAGTCATTTTGTCTCAAATTCATGCCCCGCCAGAGTGCACCTGACTGCAGTGAATTTTTGACCCAATAACTTGAATAATTTTAGGTTACCGAATAATCTTTCAACTTTATCTATTTCATGGCTAAGCAACAAAGAAGATCAACATGGTGCATTTAGGACAGTCATAATAATATCCGAAAACCTATGAACACCTGAAATCACTTCAACTTTAGAGTCCTTGCCTCGCCAGTGCGCAGTTGGCTGCAGTAAACTCACAGTTTCCATAATTCAGACAATTGACTATAACGCAATGTGCAAAGTCATATTAGGTCACGGAATATTTTTCCAAACTTTGTCCATAAGAATTTCAAAGGAGTTTCCGAAAAAATTCAAACGAGTTCTACGGTTCCAGTCATGATAGGAAAAGATATTGATGTATGTTCTTCTGATTTCAAAAAAATTTATCAGGGTAAATAAGTGTTCCAGTAGCTCTTGAGATTTAAGAGATTTGATTTTGAAGAAATTGATCAAACTTGAGTATGACCAATTGAGTTGGACACAGGATAAGGTAGAAGAATCAGAGCTTTGAGTTGAGTTGAAGAAGCCAATGAGAATTTTCACGACAAATCACTTAAAGGATACAAACGTTTACCAAAATTATTTGAAGAAATAATTTCTTATCCAAGGAAAGTTTTTTTTTTTGAGAAAGTGATAGATAAGTAGGGTTGACACAAAAGGAGTATGTCTTTATGGAGTCAAGGAAGTCAGGTTTAAAATGGTTTAGTAAAGCCAACAAGGGGATGGTTCACCAATTAAAAGTTTTTTAATGATTTAAAGAAGATTTAATAATAGGATGGGATCAATTCTCTGACCGTTCGTACTTCACGATACTCGAGCATTGAGTTTAAAAGCTGTCTAGGCCTTGAATTGATCAAGAAGTTGCATAAAGAGAGTAGGGTTTCTAGTTGAGTGGAGGAAACTATCAGATGAAAATACTTCGGTCTTTGAGATAACTTTGGAGATATAAATCAATATTGAAATTATTTTTTGAATATAACTCCTTTTGGAGGATCATAAACTAGCTGGGCTGAAACAATTCTTTTGGTAATAGGTAATCCTTGAGGCTTTACGGTTCCCGAAGAATTTGGTTCAGGATTAGTTCCGAGAAAGTTAATTGGAATGAGGTCAAGGCAAGTGGTCGGATACGCTAGTCATAGAAATACTCTGGGTAGTTAAGAGTTTAATAGAATTGATAAAAAGAAATTTTGAATCTCAAAATAGCGAACGGATCCAGATTCTAAATAAAATAGAGAAATAAGGTTTGATCGAGAAGTTGGAAATAGGTTTGCTGAATAAGGAGATTGAAGAGTTCTAATATCGGTTCATAAATAGCAAAAAGTATAGATCCTAAGGGATGCAAAAAATTTGTTAAAGATATGGAAAGGAGATAATCCCGAAAATCACGGGACACTAAAAGATACAAACATCTAGAAAATAAAATATGTAGTAACATATACCATCATACAATCGGCCTAAACTGGTTAAGGTCATAATTCACTCCTTATGTCATCATCACTTCCAATTGTTATAAGTACCAACTAATATATGGATTTTCCAAAATACTATTCTTCTAATTCTTAATCACCAATATATCCTTGATAAATGTCACCTTACATACCTTCTCTTTAAGATTATAATCCTCATAAATTTTATCGTAAGGGAAAGACTTTAGGAAAGATATCTACCATAAAGGTGTAACCAAGAATTTTATTCATAATGGAGAATTACAGCAAGACTCTCATGATTATTCTAAGGACATCCTGTTACAACTTCTTATAACAATAGATATTACTACTCAGCAGTTCTAGGTATTAATCCTCATGGCTCTGGCTCTTGTACGAGCAGTCTCCAACTGCTTCATCTTCTTCTATGATCCTCGAGTTTGCATTATGCCCTTCTGCAATGGGTGTAGGAGGCAAGGTCTACTCGATAGGAAGAGAGTCCCTAGGTTGCGGCGTAGCAGGTGTTGCTGGGATAGGTGCTCTGGTATAATGGGAAGATAAGAGGCAGTTCTTTACCCGATTTTCAGCGGATCCACATGCCAAACATTGTCCCAATCTCTTATGGCAACTAACGGCCTGATGACCAGGCCTCTTGCAGTAGTCACAAGCCAATAGCCTCTTACGACAAGACTGCCGGAAAGTAGAGTACTTGATGGGACCCAAATATCTTCTAGATTCAGGGGTGTACCTCCTAGGGTGAGGTTCCGCACTAACCCGGTTTAAGATAGCTAAGGCTACGTCATTGACATCCTTCATAACATCTCTCGTAATATCAATCTGTTTCTGCTGGGCCTCGGCTTGGGCCTTCTGGGACTCCAGGATTTCTTGAAATAGGGCAACCATTTGGGAGGTGTTCGCTGGTACTGGTAGAGCATCAGGAATGGGTACTTCCTTAAGGAAATGCAGCTCAGTTTGAGAAGAGGTAGAATCCGCCGGTGTAGTAGAAACTTCACTGGATGTATTATGGGGACGGTCAATCAGCTGCGAAGGAATAAATCCTGGACTGGTTTGGGTGTGCTGTTCTGGCCGAAGGAAAGGAGGACAGGGAGATGGTGGCAGTGGGCATGGTTAGGTCCTTAGGGTTAGCTAGGAATTTAGGTCGTGTCGGGCGTGTTCGACACGGTATGGGTGGACGTCCGGGACTGTCGGACGGGAGAGGAGGGTATTTGTATATGTAAAAGGAAATATTAGTGGATGAGAAGGTGACACGGAAACGATGCACATTTTGGATGGTTGGTTGAAAACTATGGAAGAGTACCTGCCTTTTTATAGGATGTGAGAATTTCCAATTGTATAAGGATTGGGATTTGATTAAATCCCCAATAGATAAATATAACTTTTAATTCAAATAAATCAAATCTAAATTTAAATTAAATTCTAATTTAATTCTAGATCATCTAAACTCAATATAAATATAATTTCTACCTTTAAACTTTTTAAATTACAACCATAAAATCAAATCAAGATTTAAAATGGCCACAAAAATTTTCAAATATATTTTCCAAAATACCAATAATAATAATTTCAAAAATAATAAGTATTTTTAAATATCTTTTTGAATAATAAAGTATTAATAACAATAAATTTGAAAATAGAATAAATTATTAGGTCTCGTATAAAATGATCATTTGCATAAAACTTCGTTTTTAAATTACTATTTATATAACCTCCATGATGTAAAATAAAGTTTTGGAAATTTCAAATGCGATACATTTTACAACTTTAAGTAATCAAAAATAAATATTTATTATTTATTATTTGAAAATTTAAGCTTCTAAAATAAAATATTTTTACAAAAATATGTACCTCGCACATATTCGCACTCGACAAAAAATATGAAAATATTGAGTTCATACGTGACGTATAATACGACTATGCGACGTACAAATGCCAAGTAAAATTTTTTGAAATACTCAATTTATAAAAAAATTTAAGTAGAATTTTAGGGGGTTTACAATGGGTGCGTTCGCGTCTCCTCTAGGGCTAGCAGCCTGGCGCTGTATTGCTCCATACAAGCCGCTATCCTAGTAACGGTGTCGTGAATGGACTCCTGCGTCCCCTGTACGTGCCGCACGGTACGCTCGAGCTCGTTAAAGCGTGTGGTGACCGACGCAGCGTCCCCTTGCGCCTGAGACCATGGCTGCTTAGAAATCCTCCTCAGCATATCGTCAAACAGCTCAGCAATCTGGCGGGCAATGGTACCCTCGACTCGGAACGACTCGGCCTGTGATGGCTGTGAATGCGCCCTGGCAGAGGTAGCCCTGGATGCCTGCGTCGTAACAAATACGCCGTAGGACCCCGTACCGTAGTACGTACCCCTCTGAAGATCACCAACAGCGGTCTTCCAGATCTCGTCCTCCGACTGAGGCGGAGAGGGCTGCGATGTACCAACTCCTCCCTTTGCCGGTGCACTAGCACTCGCACGCTCATCACGTAGCCTAACAAACTCATCCTAGAAATCATTGTGCATCTCTATACATCAGTACTTACCTAAATTAGCCTAATAAACATCTATAGTATTTAATTATTATTAACTATATGGTTATCTGTATATTCTTCAAGTTGTGTTAAAAATTAACGAAATCTAAATTAGTACTTACATAGCTCTGAGTAGCCCGATCGTCGATGAGCTTCCCGTCCTTCCGATGGGTGGCCAGGAAGACGGTCACCATGTTTGCGTCCTCACCCCTCTGTACCTGCGTGTTTGTTATATTTTATTCCTTTGTAAAATAGAAAATTATATACTCCCACTATCAATAAAATCTTATATATTACAATAAATTACATACCAGACGACGAAAATGCTCCGTCATAGGAATCGATCTACCACACCACTTTTCGGCCCTCGTCCTAGCCGCCTTCGCCTTCTCCGACTGCTCTCTGTACCGGGGCTCCTCAAATCGAGCCCTCATCGTGTCCAGTGGTCAGGTGTGATCCAACCAGTAATCGGCTTTTCGGAACGCTGACGAGCTTTCTGATCGTCAATTGCATCACGGATCAACTTGGCAGCGACAGCAGGAAACTGTCTCTCAATCTGCTCGACCCGATATGGTGGATAAAAATAAGTTCTCTAAAAGAATTACAAATTAAATTAATAAGTTCTAAAAAATACTTAAAATTATATTAATCATACTAAATTAAGTATCTTTAGTTACCTTGAAGTGGGCAAACCAGAATGCCTTCCTCTCTTCCGAGGCATCCGAGTAGTTGATCTATGGACCCCCATAGTTGGACCTTAGAAAGGAGCCCAACGCTCTCTGTACCGACGAAGGACGATATCTGTATACAACGATAACCGACGTATTAATGAATATATATAGATATACAGACATGCATAATATATATATATATATATATATATATATATATATATATATATATATATATATATATATATATAACTTACTTTGTAGGACCGTCGGCCCAAATCTCCATCATCGTCTCGTCCTGAGGTGCGCATGGAGGGTTGCCCTGGTATGGATCCGCCCGGGCGGGAGTAGGGACTACCTCCTCCACCTGCTCCCCACCCGCCATGCTGCTGTCAGCGGTAGGAAGGCTAGGAGAAGGAGTATGATCAGCAAGCCTGGAACTGTTCGTCGCAGGTGTACTGCCATCCGAACCTGCGACCGTATGGTACAATGGAGTGCTCGGGTCAGATGATGGTCTGGAGCCATCCTCTGGTAACGGAGCTCTCTGCCCACCTAAGGACACGGCTCGTCTTGGCCTATCTCCGCGTCGTCCTGAGGTGCCTCCGCGTCGTCCTGCCATGCTGATAATAACATTGGAGTTCATAATTTAAGATTACAGAAATATGAATACATCAAAATCACAGTTTATGATTGAAAATATAAATAAATATAATGACAGTTTAGAAATATCTGCGTACATTGGAGTTCATAATTTAAGTTTTCAAAAATCTGAATACTAATAGAAATGATCATAGTTCATAATTTAAGATTACAGAAATATGAATACATCAAAATCACAGTTTCTCAATCATCCTCTGAAAATTCATCTTCTTCGTTTGCCTCCTCCTCCTCCTCCTCCTCCTCATCCTCTTCCTCCTCATCGTCACTAGCATCTCCTTCGTCTTCCCCTTCGGATACTTGTACCTCTTCTACACAAGTAGATATTGAATGGAGAACTTCTGCTGAGTCGACATCAACTGTATTTGGTATAAGAGGCAGCTCGTCCTCCTGATAAGCCACTTCGTCGACGTCGTATGTATTTCTGGCTTTAGTCTTGCATACTGCCCACCAGTCGTACCTCGTTGTTCCCTGTCTAGGATACGTTGTAAAATATACGAGTTGAGCTTGACTTGCTAGGATATTCGTATCCTTGGTATCGACGACGGTAGTTAATATCCACAAGACCATGCTTGTCAATTTTCCATCCTTGATCTTGTGTGGGATCGAACCAATCAACTTTGAACAACATGATCTTGGCAGGCTCTATGCCATAGTTGTACGTCAATTCCACGATCTCCCGTAAGACGCCATAGAAATCATTGCCTGGAGTGACATCTTTGTAATTTGTAGATTCGATACACAAGCAACTGTTTTTTGTGGAATCAAGATCCAGGAAGCTATCTCTGATGAGAGCATTTGTTGACTTGAACTTAAACCCATTCACGCAATAACTTGGCCATATTTTGACGGCATAAATTGGTCCCTTGGTAAGAGTTCTAATAGATTCATTCTCAAGGATGACGTCCGGACGATCGACCTAAACACGAGAAGATACAAAATTAAGTTTAATGTTAAGTTATTTCTTGTGCAGTTGTGAATGGAGGAAGATTCTAACTAGCTTCTTACGTACATATGCAGTCAACCAAGATGGGAAATGAAGTCTTATTTCTTCTTCTACTTCTTCATCTGCAATGTATGGTCTACTTGACCTCACCTCATCATTAAATTTGCTGAAAACCAATAAATATCGGGATATACTCGTTAAATTATAATAACGTAATCAACAAATAGATGACTTGAACGTTGAAGATTTTTACTTACCACTCTAGCTTTTCTACTTCATCCTCCTCGCAGTTGAATAATATATATAACTGGGCAGCCTTTAGTTCCTCATCATTCAAATATCTCTTTTTTAGTTTTCTAGAAGGCTTTCCAAGAGCATTGAAGACTTTCAATAATGCATCATTATATTTTATATCTCCATCGTCGTTCCTCGAAGCTCTTGTTCTATTTGTAGCAATATGAGGCTTGAAATACATTGAACAAAAGTTTGTAATCTTCTCAAGGGCATAGGCTTCACAAATAGAACCCTCGACCCGTGCCTTATTTTTTACCTTCCTCTTTAGGTGGTTTAGATGGCGCTCGAACGGGTACATCTACCGATAACCGACGGGCCCACCAACACGTGCCTCATATGAAAGATGAATTGGCAAATGCTCTATAGAGTCAAAGAATCTGGGAGGGAACACCCTCTCAAGCTTACATAATGTTACTGCAATATCCTTCTCTTGCTTTTCAAGCCGATCGACGAGCAACTTAGTAGAACAAAGATCTCTGAAGAATATGCTAAGCTCTGTCAGTGGATCCCAAACGACCTGAGGTAAGAATTCCCGAAATGCAATCGGGATTAATCTCTCCATAAAAATGTGATAGTCGTGGCTCTTCATACCCTGTAGTTTGTTCTCCTTCGGGTCAACACATCTTCTCAAATTTGATACGTACCCGTCTGGAAATTTTAGGTCCTGGATCCACCTACAAAGTTTACCTTTGTCCTTCTTGTCCAGTAAGAAAATGGCCCTGGGCTGCTTATACTTTCCACTGTCTTTCTTTATCAAATGCAACTCTGGACGTCTGTATATTTCTTCTAAGTCCAACCTGGCCTTGGGATTATCTTTCGTCTTCCCCTTTACGTCAATCACAGTATTTATTATATTGTCAAATACATTCTTCTCAATATGCATGACATCCAGGTTATGTCTGAGCAGATGGTCACTCCAATATGGTAGGTCCCAGAATATACTCCTCTTCGTCCAGTTGTGAGCGCGGCCAAATCTACCACACTTGTACCCCGCTGTAGGCTCTTCAATAGCACTTGATAATTCTTTAACTTCTTCCTATATCGTGTCCTCGGACCACTATGGCGGTGGACTGGACTTCTCTACCATGCCAGCACGAAAAGTATTCCTGTTCCTCCGGTACGGATGATCCTTTGGCAGAAACTGTCGATGACAATCAAAGAAGCACGGTTTTCTTTCGTATTTCAAACGGAAAGCCTTAGTGCGATCCATGCAATACGGACATGCGAGACGACCATGGGTGCTCCAACCTGATAACATTCCATAGGCCGGGAAATTATTGATGGTCCACATTAGTGCGGCCCTCATCTGAAAGTTCTGCTTTCTGAAAACATCATATGTGGTTGCACCTACTTTCCACAACTGATTCAGCTCATCTACCAAAGGCTGTAAGTACACATTGATGTTCCTCTTCGGGTTCTTCGGACCTAGAATAATAACAGTTATGAACATGTAAGGAGTCTTCATACACATCCAAGGCGGCAAGTTGTACAGAGTAACAATCACAGGCCAACAAGAATATTATGAGCCCGAAAGTCCAAATGGGGTAAAACCGTCGGAGGAAAGCCCTAATATGACATTACGCGGCTCCGAAGCAAAATCGTGATACACTCGATCAAAGTGCTTCCATGCTTCCCCGTCGGATGGATGATCCTGTACTCCATCTATTTGTTTTCGCTTGTGCCAACTCATATTATCAGCTGTCTCCTTTGCCATAAAAAACCTCTACAACCGCGACGTCAAAGGTAAATAGTGCATCGAATCTGTTGGCTTGCGTGCACCAGAAGTCCTTGTTGTACTAGTTGCCTTGAAGCGATCGGCACCACAAAATCTGTAGGCGTCTTCATCCTTTTCGTCCTTATAGTACAACATGCATCCGTTGCGACATGTATCAATTTTTTCATACCCCATCCAGAGCGATCTCACCATTCTCTTGGATAGAAGTCTTTAGGTAACTTGCCACCCTCCGGCAATATATCTTTAATTAACTCCAGGATTCGGTTGTAGCATTGTTGAGACATGTTAAAATCTGATTTTATGCTCAACAATCTTGTAATCACCTCCAACGGTGAATGGTCATCACAACCAGGATATAAAGGAGTCCTTGCATTCTCCAGCAACTCCATGAACTTTGCAGCATCGACATTCGGTGCCTCCTCAGCTGCATATTGATTGTTAGGATCGAAACTAGGCCCCGCAGCATCGAAAACCATGTTCGTCTACCCTTGGTCGTAATCAGCATGCTCGTGGACATCTACATAAGGCTCCACATAAGGTTCCGGTTCGGAGGCTAAAGGCAGAAGTTCTCCGTGTGCGGTCCAATGATAATAATTTGGCATGAAACCCCTCGAATACAAATGATATGTCACATCCACTTCCGAATGATATTTCAAGTTGCGACATCTCACACATGGACACTTAATTCTTGTACGGTCCATGTACTAAGGGAACGTCTTGGCAAACTGCAGGAACTGTTGCACACCCTGTATAAATTCATCCCGCACACCGTACATGTCATCAGGATGACGATTGTACATCCACAAATGGTTCCGCAGATAGTAATTCATATCCATTTTAAGATAATTCTGTAAAGATTGACACAGATAATAATTCATCAGGATGATGATTGTACATCCACAAACGGTTATATTTCATCAGGATGACGATTGTGCAAAGATTGACATAGATTTCTGGCTCGCCAGTCGAATGGCAGATAAAAAGGTTATATTCGATTTTTTGTCAAGTGTGAGAACGGATGGCTCAGAACACAACCCAAAATTCATTCTAGCATACATTAGTGTGAATTATCTATGTTCTGTACATATGGTGTAGTATATGTTCTTATCGAATATAGTATCTGAAGGATGTAACAGAATCAATAAGATGAACACACAAAATATAATACTAAGACATTATCTACTACTAAAAGATGTAGTGATAGGTTGTCGTATCATCATTGCCGAGGGATGGGGGTCGGAGGGCAGTCAACTTTATCTACGACTACATAGTTTCTGCCTCGCCAGTCGAATGGCTGTAGGGACTATGTCCTGATCACGATGTCGTACCGTAGATTAATGCAAAGTCCTTATAGCAAATGTCGTACATAGATTTCTACCTCGCCAGTCGAATGGCTGTAGGGACAGTATCTGACTTGGTGTATCTCACCATTTTCCCAAAATGCCTGACATTCAAACTCAGAAAACAGTTGCTAACTGATATCACTGTTCAGTTAAGCCTATTCTCAGGTTAATCCTTATTCCAATATCATTTTCCAATAGGAATTTATCTAAGTCCATATCAATAGACAAATTTTCTTTGGGTAACATGAACTAGCCAAGCCATCATACCTAGGGTAACATGATACTGCTACCAATGTTGATAACTAATACTGAAATCTTAACCACTGACATCTTGAAACCTATATGAACACACTTACATAAGTGCATACATATTGAATTATATATAATCAGATATAACAACCCAAAAACCCGAACTCTGAACCAAAACATAGGCCAAGTGCCATATCCAATTACTGCCTAGTACATTCACTCACTAACCCTTCAACCCATATCTTAGTTTAAATTCTAAAATCAAAACCCAGTTTTCAGTTCTCCATATTCCATTTAATCACAGTTTGTATATTAATATTCGAATTCAAAAATACTTTTAAACATTGAATCTCATAATCAAATTTAAACCCAAAATCGAAATATCAGTTTGAATTTACAGTGTCAGGACTGATTTTAATGTATCAGTGAAAAGAATTCGAAAACCCCAAATCCGAACTGGAAAACCAATAAAAACCCAAATCAGTTGTACAGAAGTGTCACCCCCCACATGTGTACGTGTCAGGGGGTTGATTCGTGTCCACACAAGTGGACACGAAGTATCCAACTTTACGAGAACACACACATCAAATTCGAATCCTAAACTGGGAAGCGGAGACAGGGGAGAGTGTGTATGTGTGTGTGTGAGAGAGAAAGAGAGATGTGGGAGCTACCTGAGGAGGAGGAGGAGGATGAGGTGGCCGGAGGAGGGAGAACGCCGGAGGAGCGTCGCGGAGGAGGAGGCCGGAGGAGGGAAATCACTGGAGGAGCGCCGCGGAGGAGGAGCACGCAAGAAATTGGGGGGGAAATTTATGAATGATCGAAAAGGAAACCCTCGCAGCCTATATGAAACGTTTAGCGACGTCCGAAAAGGACGTTGCTAAACGTCATTGATATTTAATAAAAGGCGACGGTGCTTAAATTGCGTCGCTAAGCGTCGCTATATCAGCGACGTGTACCGACGAACTTGCGACGCAGGTTCCCATTTAACAAATTGTAGTCGCTAGTAGTCGCTGTTGGTGACCAACAGCGACGTCTTAGTTGGACGTTGCTAAACCCCCAAAAATTAGCGACGTTCTACCTTGGAGTCGCTAAATACGTCGCTGATATGACTTATTTTGGTAGTGAAATAGACCTTCTCTATTTGATGGAACCAACTATAACTATTGGAAGATTAGGATGAGCATTTATCCAAAATCCCTAGATTACTATCTATAGGATTGTGACGTCAATTTGCTTGGTAATTATTTTATTACCCTATTCACCCCTCCCTCTAGGGTTCTACAATTGGTATCAGAGCTTTGTCTCTTGATTTGGACTTACACCCTTAGAGAGATCCATGTCCACTAACCCTAGTACCAATTTATTCCACAATGAGGGACACTCCACAAATAGACCTCCTCTATTTGATGGAACCAACTATAACTATTGGAAGATTAGGATGAGCTTTTATCTGAAATCCCTAGACTTCCATCTATGGGATTGTGTCGTCAACGGCATTCATATATCTTCCATGGTTATTGAAGAAGTTATCTCAGAAATCCTTAAAGATAGACTTAGTGAGAATGATAAAAAGATTGCTAGTCGGGACACTAAAGCTATGAATGCTCTCTACTGTGCCCTTGATAGCAATGAGTTTAATATGATTTCCATCTGCAAGACCTCCAATAAAATCTGGAGACTTTTTGAAGTTACTCATGAGGGAACCTCTCAAGTAAAGGAATCCAAGATCAGTATACTCACCCAAGAATATGAATCTTTCAAAATGAAACAAGATGAGTCGATTACTATTATGTTTACTCGATTTTGTGATATCATTAACCCTCTCTCTTCTCTTGGCAAGGAATATCTCACTCATGAAAAGATTAGAAAAATCCTTCGAAGATTAACCAAAGTGTAGAATCCTAAAGCTACCCCCATCATTGAAGGAAACGATTTGACAACCATGACTCTTGAAACCCTCATGGGAAAGCTCATGACCCACGAGCTGGACATGAAGGACCAAGAAGAATCTTTCGCTCAAGAAAAAGAGAAGGAGAAAGCTAAAGAAAAGAAAAAGTCACTTGCTCTAAAAGCAACCAAGTCCTTTTCAAAAGACAACTCCGATGATGATGACTTAGACGATGAAGAGATTGCTCTCACCGCCAAGCACTTCCGGAAGTTTTTCAAGTTCAACAAGGCAAATCGAACAAGACGGGACAACGATGAAGAACCCGCCTGCTACAACTGCAAGAGAATCGGACACATCAAGAGGGACTGTCCTATGGCAAGAAAAGAATCCAGCAGATACGAGAAGGCTAACAAAGGAAGCTAATCCTCCAGGAAATATGCCAACACCAGCATAGGGTGTGAAAGCGATGCTAGCAACTCTGACAACGACAAAGAGTGCATGCACAAGGCAAATGTTTGTCTCATGGCAACTGAGGTAACTGATGACCTCTCTATGAATGCTCTTTCTTACAATGACTTAGAAAATGTCATTCTTGAATTACACGATGAACACAAGGTCATAAGAGGAAAATATAAGAAGTCTCTCAAAGAGATTGACGCTCACATACAAGAAATAGAAAAACTTTTTAACATCATTCATGACATTAAAGAAAAGTCGCCTGCTTCTGACACAGATGTGATCGAGTCTCTACGACTAGAGCTCCAAGAATCACAAGACGTCATCAAGAACAAGGACGTTGAAATCCAATCCCTTATGGAAGGATATGAGTTTGTTATGCACAAGTCTCTTGCTGCAAATCAAAAAGAATATGCCACCTCCATCAAATACAATGATCTTCTTACAAAATGCAAGAAAGAAGTCGATATGAATATGACACACACGCATACACAAAGGCATGTCAACACCGGTCACATGCCTCATACTCACAAAAACACGACACATAGGTCTTTCCCTAACCAAGTGCATACACGAAAAGGTCCTTTTAAAAGGAAAAATATTACACATCATGCTTTCTACTATCATCACCACAATACTCATGTGAAAACTCCTAATCATACTAGGACCTCTCATACTTTTTGTCACTCACCCTCCTCTAGACCTATCACACCTATGGGGTGCCACTATTGTGGTCTCCTTGGACACACTTCTTACTATTGTCAAATGAGAAAACATGTTGATATGAGAATGTTTAAATGGGTTCCTAAAACTAACAATCAAGGACCCAAACATTCTTGGGTACCAAAGTCTTCATCTTCAACTTATGTTGTAGGTGAACCCTCCGTCGCATGCTAAAAACAAATGGATCCTCGATAGTGGTTGCTCACGGTACATGACCGGTAACGCTTCACTCTTTGCAACGCTATCGATGAAGAAAGAAGGACATGTATCTTTCGGCAACAATCTAAAGGGGTATATCATAGGAAATGGTAACATTGGCTCCTCTCCTTATCCATGTATTAGAAATGTTTGCCTTGTTACAAATCTCAAGCACAACCTTCTTAGCATTAATCATCTTACGGATAATGATTATGATATTAAGTTTGTTAAACACAAATGCTTCATCACCGATAGCACTAGTGGATCTACTGTGTATGAAGGCATTAGAGAAAATAATATCTATGTTCTTTTTCTTGTTGAGAACACTAACAATGACAGGTGCTTAGTAGCAAAGAATAATAAAAGTTAGCTTTGGCATATGAGACTTGGGCATGCTAACATGGATACTATATCCCGACTCGCCACCAAGAAGCTTGTAAGAGGTCTTCCAAGCATCTCTTTCAAAAAGGACATGGTATACGAAGAATGTGAGAAAAGTAAGTTGACCAAATCTTCTTTCAAATCCATCAACTCCGTAAGTACTACTAGACCTCTTCAACTTATCCATATGGATCTATTTGGTCCTAGTAGAGTAGCTAGTCTTGGTGGTAAATTTTATGCATTTGTTTTAGTTGATAATTTTTAGAGATTTACGTGGGTCATATTTATTGCAAACAAAAGTGATACATTTCGTGAATTTGTTGGCTTTTGTAAACGTGTTCAAAATGAGAAAGGAATTATGATCAACAGGATTAGAAGTGATCATGGGAAAGAATTTGATAATGCCGATTTTAAAAGATTTTGTGAAAAGAATTATTTTGGTCATAATTTTGCTTGTCCTTGAACTCCACAACAAAACAAAATTGTGGAAAGAAAGAATAGAACCCTTGGCGATATGGCAAGGGTCATGTTAAACCAATATAAGCTTCCCCAATACTTTTGGGCGGAGGTCGTTAATACGGCTTGTTATATTATAAATAGGGTCTTGATTCGACCTATTTCTAAGAAAACTCCATATGAGCTTTGGTTTGACAAAATTCCTTTAATTGATTACTTTAAAGTTTTTGGATACAAATATTTTATTTTGAACACCAAGGATAACCTTGGCAAATTCGAAGAAAAAGTCTATGAAGATATTTTCTTTGGTTACTCAATACATAGTAAAGGATTTCGTGTTTTCAACAAAAGAAGTCTTGTTGTCGAAGAGTCAATTAATGTCTCTTTTAATGAACTTAACTCTTCTACATCCTCCTAATCCGATGATGTTGATGACATCTCTTTTGGTTTGAAAAACTCTTCTCTTGGAGACACTTGTCCTTCTTCATCTAACAATGAAATAGTGACCCCTCCAACCGAAGATTCTCCACCACTAGAGAATCATCAAGAGGACCTCCCAAGAGAATAGAGATTTATCCCACATCATCCCAAACAGCTTATCATTGGTGATCCCTCTTCTCGTGTTAGCACTAGATCCTCTACTCGTGATCTTTGTGCAAATGTGACTTTTGTTTCTCAAATAGAGCCTAAAAATATCAATGATGCCTTTAATGATGAATTTTGGATGATAGTAATGCAAGAAGAGCTAAACCAATTTGAGAGAAGTAAGGTTTGGGAACTTGTCCCTAAATCCCACAACCACCCCATTATTGGGACAAAGTGGGTGTTTCGAAACAAACTTAATGAAGATGGGTTCGTCACTCGTAACAAAGCCCGATTGGTTGCTCAAGGCTATAACCAAGAGGAAGGCATTGACTACGATGAAACCTATGCTCCGGTTGCTCATCTTGAATCTATTTGTATGCTATGTGCTTGCTTTAATGATTTCAAACTCTTTCAAATGGATGTCAAAAGTGCTTTTCTAAACGGTATTATTAAGGAGGAAGTTTATGTTAAGCAACCTCCTAGTTTTGAAGATTTCCTTTTTCCTCATCATGTTTTCAAATTACACAAAGTCCTTTATGGCCTCAAACAAGCTTCTCGTGCTTGGTATGAGCATCTTTGTT
The DNA here is from genome assembly GCA_029216955.1 of Iris pallida. Classification (NCBI taxonomy): domain Eukaryota; kingdom Viridiplantae; phylum Streptophyta; class Magnoliopsida; order Asparagales; family Iridaceae; genus Iris; species Iris pallida. Next base: position 662,331 of record JANAVB010015800.1, read on the forward strand.
CCTTTTTTATTTCTCACAAATTTTTTCAGGGCAAAGTTGACACTACACTTTTTATTAAATCTCTTAATGGCACCCTTTTGTTAGTTCAAATTTATGTTGATGACATTATTTTTGGTTCCACTAACAATGCACTTTGTGTAGAATTTGCCAAAGTAATGTAGGACGAATTTGAAATGAGCATGATAGGAGAACTATCTTTCTTCCTGGGCCTGCAAATCAAGCAAGGTCCTAAAGGAACCTTCATCAATCAAGCCAAATATACAACGGATCTTCTCAAACATTTCGAACATGACTCATCCAAATCAATGAGGACTTCTATGGCGATAACGATAAAACTTGATAATGATGAAGATGTTATCTCAGTCGACATTCGTAAGTATCGAGGTATGATCGAGAGCTTACTTTATTTAACTGCTAGCCGTCCCGATATTATGTTTAGTATTTGTCTTTGTGCATGATACCAAGCAAATCTAAAAGAATCTCACTTATGTGCCGTTAAGCGCATTTTTTGGTATCTCAAAGGCACCATTAACATGGAACTTTGGTATCCAAAATCTTCATCCTTTGAGCTTATCGGCTACTCGGATGCGGACTTCGCCGGATGCAAAATCGACCGAAAAAGTACTAGCGGTACAAGTCAATTCCTTGGAAAATCCTTGGCATCATGGTTTATTAAGAAATAAAACTCTGTTGCTCTTTCCACCACTGAAGTCGAGTATATAGCGGTTGGTTGTTGTTGTGCACAAATTCTTTGGATGTCACAAACACTTGTTGATTATGGTATCTCTGTTGATTATGGTATCTCTTCGACTTGCACCTCCATCAAATGTGATAACACTAGCTCTATCAATCTCACAAAAAAAATCCAATTTATTACTCACGCACGAAGCACTTTGAGATTAGACACCATTTTCTTCGTGACCATCAACAAAAGGGGGACATTCATCTTGATTTTATTGATACTACTTATCAATTAGCGGACATCTTCACTAAACCCCTCCCAGAGGATCGATTTAAATTTTTTTGCCAGGAGTTAGGCATTATTTATCTTGACTCCTAGTTTCTGTTCAGACGACATACCGACGGAATACTTCGGCATACTGACGGTTTACCGATTTGCCTTCAAAATTACTTTTTGTACACATTATCGGCATACCGTCGGCACCCAACGGCATTCCGTCGGCATTCCATCTGCGGCAAAACAGGTACCACAGCAAACTTTTCAACTCAAATGGGCCCCACCGAATCACTTCCTCTCCCATCACTATCTTTTCAAATCTTATTCCTTTATTCTCTCACCCTCACCTCATTAATTACCCCTTTCAACTCGTCCTATCAAATCAAATCCCTTCCACATTTATTTTCCTCTATCCTTTCAACTTCCTCTCTCCTTTTCAAAACCCCCTCATTTATTACTCATTCATCCATTTTTTCCAAAAATCCCTCCCTCCTCTATCTCTTCCTCTTCCACCAGTTTTAAACCCACTTCTTCTTCTTCCTCCTCCTCCAAAACTCTTCATCCTCCTCTTAGCCCCTGCTGTCTCCATGGCCCATGCCAAATGCCCACGCTTTTCCTCCTCCTTTTCCAATCCTTTCATGCCGGTGCCCTTACCAAATGGTGCCTATGACCACAAAATCTTCAAATTCGGTCTTGCTGCGGACGCCTGGTTCCAGTATTTTGCCGAGCATGCTATTTACAAAGGGAAGGCGATCAACTAGAATCCCTTCCCCGACCAGCTCTCATTATTCGAGTCTACAGGCCTTTCAGCTCTTCTTCGTTATCAAGTTTCCGTTTATCCAGCGGCGGTTCGCCTCTTCTACTGCAACATTGTACTGGACTTGGCCAATAATGCACTTGAGACTCTCGTTAATGATCGCCACTTTTGCCTAACCGCCCGCAATATTGCCGATATTCTCAAGATTCCTAATCGCGGAGACACTCTACCCACTTTAACCGGTCTGTACCCTACTGCTGAAGTCTCTTTCGACGAGTTTTGTGGCATTATCTGCAAAGAGCCTAACCCTCCAGCCATTCCTACCATCTCCAAGCAGCTGGAGCCTTTCTACTACGAGCTGCATTACATCATTTGCCACACCCTGTATCCCATGTCCGACAACTATGATGCCATCACAAATGATGCTCTGGTTTGCATGTACTACCTTTATTCTAAGAAGACTTGGTCATTTGCTAAGACTCTCTTGAATGTCTTCCCATCTATTCACTCTGCGGGGAGGCAAGCCCTCAACTACGGTGCGTTCATCACTTTGATTCTTGAGGCCAAAGGTGTGGACCTCTGTCACCCTCAGTTTTCATGAACATGGGTATTTTGGTCATTTTTCCACCTTAGAATTATTTTGAAATTATTTATTTATTTATGATATTATTTTGGGATTATTTGAGTCGGGTTCGAATTTTAACTTAATTCGACTTTTATCGGGGACCCGGGGTAGTTTTGACTCTAGTGGAACCCACACATTAGTTAGACATGGCCCACATGACATTATTTTAGTTAGTGGGTTTGGCTAATTATTTATGGATAGGGTTGGTTAGTTTAGAGACTTAAACCATGACTAAAATAGCCTCAACTTAAACCCTTTTCCTAATTTTAATTAAATAGACTAGTGTGGGGCTTTTTAGTCATTGCAAATAGGGGGATATCTAGTACCATGTGGCCGACCCTAGCTTAGGTAATAGGAATGAGCCTCATTGATATTTTTGTACTCTATTTTCTCTCTCTTGTTCTTTCCCAAATTTAGAGAAGAGTTCCTATTAATTTCTCCACCAAACCAATTCATTTCTCCACCCAATCTTCTTCATTCCTTCTCTACTCAAGCAAGGGAAGGAGCTAGCCAAGTTTGGGAGGATTCGGAACTCGTTCATGTCCATTTGGAGATCTCTATGTGTCGGTGTCGTATCGGGAGTGGTTTTCCTAGATTCGATCTACCGGGACGTATAATCTCTTCTCCATTTCCTTCCTTCATGCATATAGGATTATTTTGGACCCATAGGAATGACGCCTATGGTTGTGTCTCCATTTGTGTCCATTTCGTGTTCATTTGGAGACTTCTAGGAGTGTCCTTTGTGTGGTATTGTGTCCTAGTCGAAAATCCCTATTTTGGACACTTGTATTTTAATATATATATATTGTAGGAATAATTTTAATTAGATTTAATCTCAGATTTCATATTTTAGAGTGTTGTTCTTTATGTGTTCTTCAAGGTATCAATTAGTATCATAATCTATTTATCTATATATATGTATATATCAATTGTTATATATATATATATATATATATATATATATATATATATATATATATATATATATATATATATATATATATTGGCTCTCTAATTGATATGAAGATATTGTGTCCATATATGTGTTTATGGATAGTGAGATTTCGGATAGGAAAGAATGGTGGAATTGGTTTTGGTGTAGTAGTGTGTGTGTGTGTGTGTGTGTGTTTGTGTTGAAGGGTTAGAGAGAGTGAGAGATTAGAGATGGAGAGAATGGGATTGTTAGAGGGTGATAGAGGGATTATGAGAGTGTAAGAGAGAGGGAAAATGAGGCTTAAAAGAGGGGGAGGCACTGCTGTTACAACAACAGCAGCAGTAGGAGTATCAGTCCCCACAGGGGACTGATTTGGTGGTGTAAACAGTCCCCACAGGGGACTGTTAACACATCAGCTGTAGCAGCAGTTAGGAAAGGGAAATCAGTCCCTTGGTTGGCTGATTTGCCTTGACGGCAGCAGTAGTTGTAGGCACTGCTTTGCAGTGTATGTAGGGGGGTAGGACAGCCCCTAGGCAGCCATGAAACACCCCCTTTGACAGCCCATTTCATACTCATTCACCCATTCATTCTTCCATCATTTTCACTCATTCATTCACTCTAAATCATCCATTCATTTCCACCCTTCCACTCATTCAAGTAATTTATCCATTCATTCATGATATATTCACATATTCAATTCATTCACTCAAAATCATTCCATCATTCATTGTCCATTCATTCAATCAATTCACTCATTCACCAATTCATTCATGATACACTCATTATCATTCACATATTCCATTCACCCTTTCATTTCTCATACACAAATACATATATCTATTTATCTATTCACACTTCACTCATTTCACAGTTCCTATACCAAAATCAGTCCCATAGGTTGTTTAGAGTTGTATGGGTGTGTGTGAGTGGTTAGCTAGATGTTAGAATAATACATGGTAAGGTAGTGTTGGGATAACCAACATGTGTCCTAAGACGGACTAGATGTCTAGAAAACCCATATTTTTTGGTAGGTAAACCCTAGATAGGATAGTATCTAGCTATCCTAAGGAGCCTAGGCTAGTATCTTGAGAATTAGCGGGTTTCCTTTGTAATGGGCAAGGTATCGAAAATACCTTGTAAAGGATAAATGTAGGTAATTGCCTATAGCTAAGGTAAGTGGTTTAGGGTTTAAGATATAGTTAAAAATTGTTTCCCTTGGTTGGTAATGGTCAGAAATAGTGCTCCTAGACTAGTTTTGAGTTCGGTTGACCATTTTGACCAAAAGTCAACAAAAGTCAACCGAGAGTCAAACTTAGCCTATAAGTGACTAGAATTGACCGAAACCAAACTAGAGTTGACCAGTTGACTGAAAGTCAATAGTTGGTCAACATTAGCCTAGTTTGACCTAGGGTTGATCCAGGGTTGACTCAGTATTGACCAGAGTTGACCAGAGTTGACTTTTTGACCAAAAGTCAACTATAAGTCAACCCTTGACCTAGATTGACCTAGTTTGACTTGGATTGACTTTCTGTGACCTTGTTTGACCTTGGTTGTCCTAGTGTGACCTGGTTTAGCTTGGTGTGACTTAGTTTGACCTAGTTTTGACTTAGACTTGCATATCATGACTAGATTAGCTTTTCTTTCATTATTAAACCCTGTTGTCTCACGGTATCTCATCTTTAGGTCTGTGATTACTCTGAGCATATGTTCACCTTATCAGCTCAGGACCACAGGCGAGTACGTTCACTGATAGTTTTTATTGTCTTGATATCTGCTATATCCGATTCAGTTGTAGTGTCTTACTTGATTTCCAGACACGCTAGTTCACGGACTAGTATATGTTGGATCATGTCATGAGATATTGTTCCTGGATTACTTGGTATACTGGTACATTACTCGACTTGTTACCTGTACTTGTATAGACATTGACTTGGGAGTGGGCTAGCCCCCTGCTTTTGAGTCCCGTGTCATGACGTGTCATGTCTGGATCCTTTATACTATTCCGGGATGGGGAGTTATTAGTGGTTGTGTGATCAAAATCTCCACTTGTTTTATACACTCATACTTATTTTTTGTTCATAGCTATACCCTCGCTCACGACGGGTAAAGCCTGACCCCACTTGTTCATAACTTTCCATGGTGACCGGCCTTATTCTGCTCAGTTGTACACTTGTTCATAGCCGGTCAGATGGAAAGCCTGATCATGTTTTTCCCAAGCCGATCACATAACGCACTAATAATTCAAGGCACCTTTTATATTTATTATCATAGGAGGCTAAGTTCTGTTCGGGAGAAGGGTTACAACCCTGGTCCTTGTTTGGTTTAAGGGTTGTAACTCGACTTTCGGATAGTTTCCAAGTCATCATATATATATATATATATATATATATATATATATATATATATATATATATATATATATATATATATATATTGTCGTCCTATTCAGTACTCACATCTTGATATATATTTTCGGTTGATTTTGTCTTGTATTTTATTATACTGTCTCTTATAGAATTTATCAATTCATATGGAACTGCTGTTAGTGTTTGTACTTGCTCATTTTTCTGACAGGGTACCGTTGATATATTACAGATGATTCTGAGGCAGATTGCCCGACCTATTATGGGGACGGGTTAGATGGAGTAGACCTGGACCGTGGCTTGATAGTAGAGCCACTAGACTTTGTACACGCAGAGTAGTGTAGCTTAGTTAGGTTTGCCTGGACCGCAATCCAGATAGTATTTTTAGACTGTAGTATTCTATATTATATTTTGTGACCCTGTGATGTTGTGTGTATCTCTGGGCTTGTGTTGGATCTTGAACATGTTTCCTATTTTCATCTATCATTTTTCCTTTCCATGCTATCTACCTTAGTTTTATTTTGTGATTGAGACTGTATTACTATGTCACTTCTATTCGGAGTGTATATACTGTACAGATACCTTTATATTGTTTAGTCGTAGTATTTACAAACCTTATATACAGCATTCTACCGTCGATTTTGCGGCGTAGGCTGGACGTAACCACGTGCTCGTGCCCCTCATCAGGGTACGGGTCGTGACACATTTTTGTAGTAGCCCATGCAGGTCTGTATCGCAATTAGTGCGATCTCATAATTGTGCTCGACTTAGATTACTAATTACGAGCCTGCGACTAGGACATAGGATCTAGGATATGATAGAAGTTACTCAATCACATTTTAGAAAAAATTCTGATCTTTTGATTACCATGACAACTCTTCTTGCATTTGAATTCAATTGCCCTCCCTTGATAATATCTTATCTTGTGCCATATTGATCTCTTGGGTTCAATTCGTCTTCAGGATGACAGTGACTCGTTCTCAGGCAGCAGGGCCTAGTGCAGTTCCAGAGAGGTCCGATCCAGTAGGACTTCTACCTCCGGCTACGGGAGTAGCAGTCGAGATAGCAACAGCCTCAGTTTCTGCCCTTCAGGCGGGAGTAGCAGCGACAGTTCCAGGAGGTCTTCCATCTCCGGCTGAGGGAGCTGCAGTTGAGGGAGCTGCCACCTCAGTCCCTACCCTTCCGGCAGGAGCAGCAGCGACAGTTCCAGAAGATATTCCACCTCCAGTAGCGGGACCGTCCATAGTCATTCCTGAGACTTTTCCACCGCCGCCTCCGCTACCGACTGATACTCAGCAGACGATGGCCCTTCTACAGCAGATGTTACAGACCCAGAGGGCACAGGCCGAGACACAGCACCGCCAGACAGAGGTATTTTGGCAGAGCATGGAGAACTTCCACCAGCTGGCGATGGCAGCAGTAGAGAGGGTTGTACCGGGTACAGTTCAGGGTGCCCCAGTTCAGCAGCAGGGTCAGGGGAGGCCTGGCACATGCCTAGATTTCAGAAAGATGAACCCGAGGGACTTCAAAGGTACCGAAGGTATCCTATATGTTGATGACTGGTTAGAGGACGTCCAGTGGAGCCTGGAGTTAGTAGAGGTTCCGAGGGGACTATGGGTCACAGCTGCGGCGAGTCAGTTCTTTGACATCGCCTCTACGTGGTTTTGCACGGATCTTCGTACATCGGTGAGGGGTTTGACATGGAAGAAATTCAGACGGCTCTTTAAGGAGAAGTTCTACCCCGATGTGGCCTTGACATCTCTGGAGGCCCACTTCGTCGGATTGGAGCAGGAGAACTCGTCGGTAGACGAGTATGCAGCGGAGTTCTTCCGTCTGAGCAGGTTTGCCCCAGATCTGATCCAGGATGAGGGGTATAAGGCCCGCAAGTTTCGGAGAGGCCTTATTCATGCGGTCCATACTCGTACTTCCGGACGATGCGATGCGACCTTCGAGCAGATACTGATGGAGGTGCAGATAGCAGAGGAGGACTTCGGCCTCAAGCCGAATAGGGGCAGTGACATTCTTGGAGCGAGTTCCAGTGCGGGGCCGGTGAAGCGCCCTTATTTCCAGCAGAGGTAGTTTCAGCAGCAGCCTCAGTTACAGTTTTAGCAGTACCAGGAACAGGTGGTATTGGCAGTTCCAGTTAAAAGACAACAGATGGTTGTTATCTCTAATAGAAATCTATTCTGTGTTGAAAATAACCACAAAATTAAATTCAACAACCTAACTGAAGTCAACGTCACTTGTGAAGACTGGAGAGCACCTTTCATTGATTTTGCAGTACATGACATCTTGCCAGAAGATCCTAAAGAAGCTACAAGTATCCATCGTCGATCGCTTCGATTCTATTATAATCATACTACTAAAACACTCTATCGAAGAACTTTTGATGGATTACTCTTGAGGTGTCTCGCTGGTGATGAAGCAAAGCAGATATTACGTAAGGCTCATGATGGTGTTTGTGGAGCACATCAGCCTGGTCCTAAACTACAAGATCGTATTCGACGTATGGGCTACTACTGGCCCTTTATGGTATCAGATGCTATTGATTATGTAAGAAAATGTCGTGCATGTTAAATTCATGCAGATTTCATTCACCAACCATCAGAATTTCTTTATCCAACTGCAGCCTCAAGGCCTTTTGAAGCTTGGGGCATGGATATAATTGGTCCCATCAATCCTCATTCGTCTAAAGGACATCGGTTCATCTTAGCTATAACCGATTATTTTTCCAAGTGGGCCGAAACTATACCTTTGACGGAAGTAAAAACTAGTAGCATTATCAATTTTATCAAACATCATGTGATATATAGATTTGGTGTCCCTTGCCGAATCATCCATGATAATGGGCCATAATTTATCAGCCAGAAGTTTAATAGGTTCTGTGATGATAACAGAATCAATAATGTCGCCTCTACAGCCTATAATCCTGCGGCTAACTGGTTGGCTGAAGTATTCAACAAGACTATTATCAAACTCCTTAAAAAGTCTCTATTAACAAACATAATTGGAGTGATAAACTCGGAGAGTGTCTATGGGCATATCGTACTACCGTCCGTAACCCCACAGGTTGTACACCTTTTTCTCTGGTATATGGATGTGAAGCTGTGCTACCTTTGGAAATTCAAATTCCATCATTGAGAATCGCCATTGCTAATGAGCTTACTACAGACAATAATGATCGTCTTCGGCTTCAGGAATTGGAGGCCCTCGACGAGAAAAAGGTTATTAGCTCAACAACATATCGAGCTTTATCAGGCCCAGATTTTAAAAGCTTTCAATCGCAAAGTTAGAGTGCGAACATTTCAAGAAGGCGAATTGGTTCTTATAGTCAGACGTCCTATGACTATGACACATATAAGCAAAGGCAAGTTCAAGACAAAATAGGAAGGACCGTATGTGATAAATAAAGTCTTCTCCAATGGAGCCAATCAATTAACAGATATGGATGGCAGAGTTGCTATGATGTCCATCAATGGCAAATTTCTCAAGAAAAATTATGTATAAAGACAAAATGTACTTTATTTTCAGAGACATGAAGTAAATAAAAGTTTATTTTTTATTCAAAAACAGAATGGAATTACATAATATTAAGGACGGGAAGGAGGCCCTGATCCTTCATGATTAAATACAAAGTTCGCCAACCGTTCAAACATCTCGTTGTCTGAACATAGTAGGAACTCACAAACAGCCATCCTCAATGCCTCTTCATCGGCAGTTTTTCCAGGCTCCACTAACTTAGAGATCAAATCCTGTCATGGTGCAGGAGGAACAGTTGAGCCTTCGTCCCTTTCTTTTTGAGAAGGCACTGGAGGCTCAGCAAGGGAAGTCTTGGTTTCTTCTTCAGTCTTCGGAGCAATCAAATCTTTGGAAGATATTTTTTCTTGCACAGGAAGAAAAGAGATTGACAATTTATAGGCAGAACAACTAAGTAATCAGCCTTGAGAACTGATGCGACTTTTGGAAAGAAGCACAACTGTTTGTTTATTTCTAACGGTTCATTCATAACCGACTCTTCATCTTTCCTTCTTCAAAATCGACGTTCTTGATTCATTCGCTTTCTTCTTCGAAAATTTAAACGACCATTCATTCATTCATTCAATATTTTTTTCCTCGAAAATTGAAGTGAATGATCACCCATTCATTCATCATAGTGAGAGGTCATGTCTTTTAGGAACTTGAATTCCAAATATTCATGACAAAACAACTTGCCACATTCATAATCCTCTCTGGATTCTGTTATCTATGACAGCATAACAAAATCAAATTATAAAAAAAAGAGGATAATGAGACAATTATTTCTTTATTCCTTCTTTAAAAGCATAGATACATCTTGATGAAAATCTATTACATCTTGGATTTTCATTCTAATGAAGGTCTATTACATCTTTGGATCTTTCCATCGATAATGAAGGTCTATTATATCTTTGGATCTTCTTATTTTGTTGGTTGCAATTTCTTGTCGTCTCGACCTGAAGCAACGAGCCAGACAATGGAATTAACTCTGGTCTTCTCTCTGAAAAAGACGAGAGGAGAACCCCAGAGTGCAGCAGCCCAAAGATGAGCTGCTGTCGATACAACTGTTGGAGAGAAGACGGCCCGCCAGGAGAACTAGGAACGAGATCACCCTTGTGATACAATTCCTATTTTTGCGTCTTCACCATCCAACTCTCATGTGTATAGGCTCTTCCTACTATCTGAGAAAGACCCTTCTTAACATGAAGAGTCCTGAGCTATCTGATTTGAGTGTCAGAACCACATGAGCTGTCTGATGTGAGTGTCAGAAGAATGCTCTCTACAACATCCAAATTACCAATGCCAGTTCTGAAGAAGCTCGCTAACCAAGTCCCTACAAATATCAGTGAAACAAGAAAAGTTAGCTGAATCTATCAGTAATATGCGACTACAAACAGGCGCACATCAGTATTGTGTCTACGAACAGGCGCACATCAGCATTGCGCCTACAAACAGGCACACATCAGCATTGCACCTACGAACAGGCGCACATCAATATTGTGCCTACAAACAGGCGCACATCAGCATTGTGCCTACAAACAGACGCACATCAGCATTGTGGCTACAAACAGGCACACATCAGCATTGTGCCTACAAACATGCGTACATCAGTACTGCGCCTACAAACAGGCGGATATCAGCACTAAGCACTGATCAAACAAGTGTATGTCAGCAATACGTGCCTCTGATCAGAGCTAAACACTGGACCATAGTGTGCGCCTATTCCCAAAAATAGTTAGCGCATATTAACAATGTCTACACCATGCAGATCGATACTTATCTTCAAAAGTGGTACGAAAGAAGAATATTCATACCATTAATTCTTCGTCGAGACTTACCAATTTTTGAAGACACAACATACAGGCAAATAACATCAGGATGAAGTGACACAAGTGAAACCTTATGGGAAGATATTTGTTTTAAGAGAGTATGAATGATTCTTTCATTTCTGGATATCTATTTTAAAGAGGAGGTGGGTACATCGTTCTAGGATCCTATTTTGGGAAAGAACTAAAAAGAGGCATTTAAAATCGTGTAACGACTGCCATGAGTTCTTCAGAAGAAACTGTAAAATGAAGAATTAGCTAAAAGAATATGTCCATGAGCACCAGTCGAAATCACAGCCACACAAAATCAGAAATTTTAGGTTTCATTGCATAAAGACGGGTGGACCCCTACAGTCAAGGACATAAAAATAAAAAGTTATTCTGGCTAGAATATTATTTCTTGTCCTTGCCTTCATCAGTCTGACGAAGGACGACGTCCAATTCTTGCATGGTGCGAATCCTCGAGCGACGCATCAGGTTAAAAAATCCCTCCGAATTGCTGTGCTCCTCAGAGGATGATCCGCCACTCGAGCGATTGAAGACTGACGGGGTTAAACCGAAACAGTTCAAAAAGTTCACTGCCCTCAAAGATGGGTCAGCCTCCAATAAAAAGGTTGTAGGCGCAACATTATGTCCCGCTTCAGGAGATTTGTTTGTGGTGTTAGCATTGGTCTCCATCTTTTTCTTCTTGGGCGCCATTGAAGAATAGAAGTGAAGAACAAAGTACAAAGATCAACTACTGCATATATATCAACAAATTGACTCTTCGTATTCCTCATGGGGAACTGAAAATAATCAATAAAACTCCAGAAGACGAAGAGAGGATTGAGTATTTTCGAGAAAGGTATTTAATCGTTATGACCGAGCATTGTCCGGTGCAACTTGACTCTGTCAAAACTTTTCTAAATTCAAAGTATTCCAAAACTTTGTAATATTTGTAAGTTTTAAAAACTTTGAAGGGGGTCTTGTAGAGCCTAAAAATCAAGTTGGGCTCTGAACAAACTAATAAGTGATCAAGTTGCGCCACTGATATGAAGCTGAGAGAATGGACTGCGCCACTGATCAGGTTGCGCCTAATATCAGACTGTGCCCAGCCTAGTTGCGCCAAAACCTACATGGCATCTGACACTTAATGGTCATCATTACTTGACAACAATGACGACTGACACAACAGTAAACGAGAAAAATCTCTTCGAATCCCGTGAATTGTGCCGCTTAAGGAGAGTTGGTAGACAGCTGTCCTGTACGCTTCGTGAGTTGCACCTATGTGCAATCTAAACAAAATCCTTAGTTGCGCCTGGGCGCAACCCGAATGACTTCTGCTCAGAAGCTGCCACGTGTGTAGGCACGGCCCAAATCAAGCGCAGTTTGACTTGTTGACTGAAGCTCGCGCAACCTGATAAAGTTGAGATAACTTACATTCTAAAGCAGGATGACGTGGTACACATGCCACTAATCTCTCAAGACGTGTCTACAATCCTGTACACGACTATGTGTATCTCAATCATATGATGTCACGCGTCTAAATACAGTTAGTGCACGATTGACAACTGAATGGAAGTTGGCACAACAGGAGGTTAGCGCAACTCAATGAGGCGCAATCCAGCTTCGCGTACCATCAGAATAACTGCTAAAACAGTTATTTTAAGAACTCTATAAATAGATTTTCCAATCATTATCAGAGGGAGAGAGCGATCAAGAACTCTTGCAAAATTGCTGCTGCGTTCTCTAGAGGCTACAGTCGTCAAGTTTACATAGTCCAAAGGATAAAGTGATCGTCTTCTGATCAGATTCCTAAAGTTGTACTTCCCCAGAATTTATTGTACTTTGTACTCTTTTACAAGTTTGGAATAAACAAATTTTGTTTTTTTAAACAATCTCTGGCCTATTTTGTGTCTCTAGACCATCACCGTGTCTTGCACCAACAACTTACTCACACTATGCCTCTAGACCTTCTTGTGCCAACAACGTCATCTTATCGACTCGTGCTTGCCTTTCGGCCCATATTTGGTATATAGCAACTTGGTCGTGCCATAAATTTCTTCTTATAATTAACATAATCGAGGCAGTGCCTCGCCACTTAGTAACTTTCCTATACTTGTGTCATAACAATGTGGTCGTGCCATAACATATCGAGGCCGTGTCTCACTATTCAACATGACTTAACCGAACTTGCCCTACGACCCTTCTTGACTTAACTCGAAAGTACTCAATTTCAACTTATGCAACTCTATGCCGACGACTAATTACTCGACGCCACATCTCGTGTCGAAGCACGTGTATTTGCTTAACCAAATCTTAGGCCCATAATGGTGTTGCAACCATGCACACCTTCTTAACTCAAACGTGTCATACTTAAACTTTATTTGAATCGACCGACACCGTGCACGTGAATTATCGCTCAGCACACCAACTTATCTATATAAAAGTCACTGGCAATCCAAGCCATCGTGGACATAGCTTGGGTAGGCGGTAGGTCTTTCAATGCAAGGTAGCTAGCCCCATGGAAATCCCCAGACTACCCATGCGGTACAATCCAGCGCTGCTATAACGTCTTTCTCCTAGGTCGACTGGCCCCGGTGTAATACCAGTCGAGAAAGAAATCCTTGTCGATAAGTTGTCCATGACCACACACCTACGAGAACATCTAGACTCACGTAAATGTATGACCTATTTTGAGGTACGACTATAACCATACTTAACAAAATGTGCTCGGAACCATATCATACAGAACGTGCATTGGAACCATACAATACAAAACGTGCATCAAACCATACGATGAAAAACGTGCATCAAACTATACGATGCAAAATGTGTATCCTTGGAGACTTCCAAAACGTGGGACCGCCTCGACGACAAACGGTCGTATGGACTTTCCTTTCTTTGAACCCAAGGAACGACTATCATATAGCCTTCATACTTAACTTGAACAAAACGTGTTCCTTAAGTGCCATAGATCGTAGGTAACTTTTTATAGTGTCGACCGTGGCTCGTGCCGTAAATCGACTTGTGTTCTACACGATGCTATCGTCCAAGTCATACTTTATATGACAAGCCTTGAGATCATGGGACTATATGACTTAATAATCGCAGAAAGTGCAGGACAGTGCTTAGAATGATTTCAACAGCCCAACATAACTTTTGCCTAACTCAATCGTACAACAACTTAATCCGTACGATAGCCAAAGTCTATGCCAAGCCTTGGACGATGGGACCGTGAATGATTTATCAAGCATTTATATGTGCGACGTCTACGACTTATGCTAAGTCCATAACTTCGTAGCAACTTAAACCAACTTCCTTCTCCCAAGCCACGGAAAGAAGGACCGTGTCATTTTGAAAGCACAACGTGTAACACTTCTAAGCCGACAGTGGGACCTTTCCATATTCTTAACTTAATCGACCCGACTTGGGATTATTCCCTTAGCGATGTGGATTCATCTCTTTTATTATCAAGCCTACTTGTGCATTTGAAAACATTTGTTTTATTAGTGCGAAGGCTATCACGACCCATACTCGTTTTTCGGGATACGAGTGCGTGTCCAAGCCCAGCCTATGCCGCGGTATCGGTGGTAGTACGCTGTCTAGCTCGCAATAAATAAAGTGCTCATAAATACTAACTGCTCATTCACAACAACTAAATCAACTTTACAAAATATAAAAGTTTTACAATTGAAAAAGAATGTAACCTTTTATAATTATAGAAAACTACCACACATCTAACTAGTCTTTTATGGTTTGGCCTTCGAGTCTCTACCTCCCCCTCGTATGGTCCATAGTACAAAAATAGACACATCATCCTCACCTATAACAACGATCCAGTCAGGAAAGGAGCAGAGTACAACCATATTGTAATTAATATTGTTAGTCCAAAACAAGTTAGAACAACGAAAAACAATGATGGCAAGGGTATATAAAGAACTAGCAAGAGATGAACTAACAGGATATAAACTATCAAGATATGAACTAGTAGAATGTAACTAGCAAGGTATGTACTAACAATATATGAACTAACAAGATATGAACTAGAACTAGATAAAGGAAAAATAGGAACAACTATGTGTACCTTTTAATACGTGAACGACTGGGCTAATACAGCACATAATACGATGGCTATCCACAATTATAGGGTACGACTAACTCATTCGTGGGGTGTATGACTTGGCTATCCACAATCAAAATATTTGGGTTTGTTCACGTACTTGCCGAGTATTTCCCTTCCGACTCTCTAACAATCAATAACGGTCAATGATACACTAAGAAGGATACAATAACTACAGTGTTATAATCATGTCTCAACAAAATATCAAGCAATATCTCAATGGGATATCAAACAAGGAAACGATAGTGAAAACGTTATAATAAAACTAAAACATAAATGCAATATTGTACTTGCCTGAATCCTTGCACAAATCGTAGTCACATGTCGAGAACGAGGGAGTTGCCAATCTAGAAGCTGTCAACCTATAACACATATCGTACCACGAATTGTGCACGAAAACAACAAATCAATTCTAATGTTCTAGTTCTAAATTCATGGAATAGTGGCTAGTTGGGTTACTAATCTAATAATAATTAATTTTGGAATAAATTACTTAAAAACATCATTTAACCTAATAATAATCTAATTATAATCTAAACATGCAAGTTTGGCCTTCAAAAGTCATGTTTCCAATTTTTGGAAACCATGGCACGCAAATCGAGGCATACCATTGACTATCTAGTCAAACGCTGTGAACTCTAGATTTTGAAAGTGCACCTTGACTATCTACCAACATGTAAAAAAAACTTGTCACGACCCGCTCCCGCTTTTCGGGCGCGAGCTCGTGAACAAGCCAACTACATATCGAGCGGACTCCAGCCCGACTCGAATACGTAAACGCTGTCACGACTATGGTAAACTGCCAAATCATGGCAAACAAATCTATATCTCAAATCCACAATAAGTGTATGAAACATGAATGAACGTCTGCAGCCCACTAGCATATATGTCCGATAAGATTCAAAAAATATAACAAGAGTCTCTAAACTGAATCAATAAGCATGATATCTCATGATAAGGAATGAAAGCACGAGCGGATAATAAACGTAATAACGATACCTGAATCCCGCAAGCATATCATCACTTCCGCCATCCAAAACTACTAGCTAACTCCATGCAATCACTAAACCTGAAGAGATCATCAGGTCCTCAGGGGACATAGCAAGATACATAAAAATATACCTATCTAGCAGTTTAATCATGCAATAATATAAACATGGTATAAACAGAAAAAGAGACAGAATTATTGCAACTGACTGCAGACATGATGACTACTAACAAGTGGCTATAGACAAGTGACTACTGACAGAATGATCATGAACACGGGTACAAAAACCACTACACATAAATGAACTACTGGATGAGAACAAGAGGAAACATGTCACGAGATCAATAGATACTCAAACCTTCACCCCTAGTGTGGACTCGCAGGTTTGAAACAACTACTAACCCTCGCCCCCAGTGTGGACTCACAGACTAGCATCAAGAATCACCATCGCCCCTAGGATGGACTTGCAGGTGCGGAACAGATAACTACTAACCTTCGCCCCTAGTGTGGACTCGTAGGTTAGCTTCAGGAATCAATGTACAGATAACTACTAACCCTCGCCCCTAGTGTGGACTCGCAGATTAGCTTCAAGAATTCAAGGTACAGCAGTTCCGCTATGACTTATTCATGCTATGACACCATGCGACTCAGTCCAAGTACAGGTGATGGCACGACACGACCCAATCAAGATACACGAGAGAACCAATCCAATATGAACTACAAGGCTAACTATAAACAAGGACTATATATATACTAGCATGCACGATTATACAAATCACATGTCAATAATCAACTAGTAAAACTATATAATAATAGAAGTATGCATGTAAATAAACTGTAGAGGGAGGCAATGTATACTTGCTTGGAGATTGTACGCAGATCCAACAAAATATAGTCAACTACTAAGCTATAAAGTCCAAATCATCACAACTGTCTCCGAACACTGAAACAAAATCACCAACATTCTTAGAATAGTCAAATTAGCTAGGATTGCCTGTCCTTAAGTCCAATTCTGG